>RJWT010010573.1:0-24067 GCA_004365215.1 Cuniculus paca
CCAGCCGATCACTCTCTCCCATGGGGAGGGGGAGTGGAATTCCAAGCACTCACCAGCAGCCAGTGCAGATCTCTGTGTCCGCCACTCTCCTTCACCCCCGAGCCTCCCCACAGAGACCTCTGGGGTCAACCATAGCTGCGACCATGACCGCAACCGCGACTGCGCGCATCTCCAGGCTCAGCAGGTCTTCTGGCAGGGTGACTCCGGCTCCAGGCTGAGGCGCTGCCAGCCACCACCTTCTTCTTTGTTTAAATTATTTTTATTCTCTTTGTGGAATTCAATTCATATTTTAGATTCTTCCTTGGTTCAGGGGACCCAGTTCCTTCCTTCTTGTCCTCTCCATGATGTTATATTCCAGCATCTGAACTGTTTCTCTCAGAGAGACTGTTTACTCTGCTGCTTACTGTTCTGCCATTTTTAGCTCCCCTCAGTTCTTGTAAATTCTTAGGAGTAGTTCTAGGCATGAAAAAGAAAAATACTTCTAGGCATGTATAAGCCTACACATGTACATCTATCCTTTCTGTGTTAGGTACAGTACTTTAAAGGACAGTCAAAGAATGGTACTGTAAGTGTCAGCATTAAATGGCCAAAAATAAAATCAGATGGACTTAGAAAATTCTTAAACACTTTATTATGAGCCAGAGAGAGTGGCACACACCTGTAATCCAGCCACCTAGGAGGATGAGGCAGGAGAATTATTGTGAGCCTAGACAATTTAGTGAGACCATGTATCAAAACATAAAAAGCTGGGCAAGTACATGCTTGTGATTCCAGCACTCTAAGAACTGACTATGTAGCACAGACTGGCCTCGAACTCATGGTGATCCTCTTGCCTCAGCCTCCTGAGAGCCTGAATTACAGGTGCACACCACCACACCTGCTGTACAGAACAGTTTATAAATCATAAAAAAGGAAGTATTTTGGCTTTTTTCTCAATTGGCTGCTACATATTAGCAATCTTTTCAAAGTAAGTAAACCTGTTTAAACTGTCTTACCTGTAGATGATTCTCTCAATTTAATTGGATAGCGCTGACAAAGACTTAAAGCTTACATTTGTATTTTATGATTATAGCTAGCATTTCTGGGAACTTGGGATACCTTAAGTTTTGGCTATGTGGCTATGGGTGGTTGACTTTAAAGAATTATGATCATGTAGCCAGGCGTGGTGGCTCACACCTATAATCCCAGCACTCGGGAGGCTGAGACAGGAGGATCATTGCAAGTTCGAGACCAGCCTGGGCTACAAAGTGAGCTCAAGGCCTGTCCAAACATAGTGAGACCCTGTCTCAAAAAGATAAGGGCCAGGGATTTGACTCAGTGGCCTAAATGCCTGGCTGGCAAGAGCAAGGTCGTGAGTTCAATCCCTGGTGCTGCAAAAAAAAAAAAAAATTATGATCATGTAGAAATAAACTGTTTCCCCTATCCACAGCAAAGAATGCAGAAGCAGACATGGCAGGCAGTCCCCTAAATCCGACTCTGACACTGTCTACCTAGAAGTAGTAGCATCAGACCCCACAAGTTGAGAGCCTCATGCCATAGTATTACCTCCTCACTTCACCAAGTCTGGCCCTCAGACTTCAGACAAACTGGTGAAAAGTTGGGGTTCCCACTGTTCCCACCTTGAGCTCAGTTTACTAGCATGGATTTACAAAACCTTCTAGGAAAACTCTTAATTTGTGTTACCAGTTTATTTATTTTTGTTTTTTGTGACAGCGTCTTTCTGTGTAGTCCAGGCTAACCAACCGTAAATTTGTTATGTGGCCCAAGCTGGCCACAGACTTGAAATCTTTCTGCCTCAGCACCCAAGTGCTAGTATTACAGGTATGCACCAACACAAAGGGTTACCAGTCGATTTGATTTGATTTGTTTTTTGAGACAGCATGACTATGTAGTTCAAGCTGGCTTTGAGTTCACTGTATAGCGTAGGCTGGGCTCAAACTTCAGGCAATTGATCCTCCTGCCTCAGCCTCCCAAATGCTGGGATTACAGGTGTGTGCCACCATTCCTGGCTCACAAGTCTTTATCTGTTTATCTATTATCCATCTATCTATTCATCTATCTACTTATGTATTTAGAGATGAAGTCTGACCATGTAGTCCAGGCTGGTCATGAACTCATTATGTAACCCATATAGGCTTCAAACTCAAGGCCATGCTCCTGCCTCAGCCTCCTGAGTGCTGGGATTACAGATGTGCACTACTACATGGGCTTTACCAGTTTATTTTAAAGAATCCTGCAAAAGATACAGATAAAGACATATAGGGCTAAAAATGGGAGAAAGGCCTCAGAGATTCCAGGCATATCAATCCCCAGTCCTCTCTCTGTATTCAGCCAAATCTTGTCTTTTGGGGGTTGGGGGGGTTGTTTATTTGTTCTGAGGGTTGAGACAGGATTTCACTGTATATTCAGCCTGGCCTTGAACTCACTGTGTAGCCTAGGCTATCCTCACTTGGAGATACCCCTGACTCAACCTTCCAAGTACTGGGATTACAGGCATGTGCCACTCACCATGCCTTTTAGGTTTTTACAGAGGCTTCATTACATACACATGATTGATTATATCACTGATCACTGACAATTATCAATTTAATTTGCAGCCCCTCACTCTTCCCTAGAGGTTGGGATTGGGGTGAACACCCCACCCTTTAATCTCCTTTTGGTTTTTCCATTGACCGTCCCCCATCTGGCTGCCAGCCTTCAGTCAACTCATTAGCATATAAAGAGATTCTTAATCACAGTATTGCAGGCATATATAAACTGTGGCCTCCATTTGTAATTTTCTTTAATATTGCAAACAATGTGGTGAGTCTTTTTTTTTTTTTAATGCTTTAAGACAGGATCTTGCTATGTAGTTCAGCTGGCCTTGAACTCACAGCAGTCCTCCTACCTCGGCCTCCCAAGTGGGATTACAGGCATGTGCCACTATTCCCTCCCACCAGCTGTAACACTTTTTTCTGGAACCAGCTTACTTAGCTAGGAATTTAACAGCCATTGTCTAATTCATTCCTTGCCACACATTTTGACCTAGAACTTTAGATAATGGAGTTTTCATCATTTGTACATCCATGATTACAGTGCTCTAAAAGAAAAAATCATGAAATGAAAATGGTGCTGATAGCCAAGAATAGTGGCACATGCCTATGATCCCAGCAGTTGGGAGGCTAAGGCAGGAGGATCACTGCAAGTTCACGGCCAGCCTGGGCTACACAGTAAGTTCAGGACCCTGCCTCAGAAAACCAAAAAGAAAAAGACAGACAGACAGACAGTCAGAGAAAGAAAGGAAAGAAGGAAAGAAAATGGTGCCAATAAACTAATTACTTGTTATTAGTTGCTACATAACCATTTCTTCCTACTTTCCCTGCTAACCCCATCATCTTAACAGTACCTGATTGATGAGTAGATGTAAACATCAGGATAATACAATGCAGAGACTTTGTGAAGTCCCTGAAAGGAATGATGTAGAACTTTCAGCCTTATGCAGGTTTACGAATGGGAGAAAGGAAACCAAAGTATGCGAGATGGTTAAAAACTTGAAAAGTAGGTTTGCATAGCAGTGAATTAAACTGTTGGAGCCAGGCATTGTGACACTTGCCTGTAATCCCAGCGTTCTTGGAGGCTGGAGCAGGAGGATCACAAATTCAAGCCCAGCCTGAGCAACTTAGTGATTGGGAGAGACCCTGTCTCAAGAAATAGGAAAAGGCTAGGGATGTGGCTCATTGGCAAGCTTCTGAGTTTAATCCCCTGTACCACAATAAATAAAGAAATCCCTTGGAAAATTTCATAAAGCCCAGCAATATTTTGGCAAAACTGATCTTTGAATATTGCAAAGTGAGTCCAGAAGTATCATAATATTCAGAGAAAATCATAGCATGGGGTGGGGGCAGTTAATGCTATAAGTTCTTTATTCTAAGAATTGGCATATAGTTATTGTTATAGTAACTTTTTTGTTACATGTAATAACTTCATAATTTTAGTCTTTTATTTATTTATTTATTTATTTATTTATTTATTTTTATTTATTTATTGCCCAGGCTAGCTTTGAACTCACAGTGATCCTCCTGCCTCAGCCTTCTGGGTGTTGGGATTAGAGGCATGCACCACCATGCCCAGTTTAGTGTTACCATTTTTTTTTTTTAATGTGCTGGGGATGAGCCCAGGGCCTAGTGCACCAAGGCAAGAACTCTACCACTGAGTCACACCCTCAGCCCTAGTCTCAATTTTTTTATTTTTTATTTATTTATTTATTTTGCTGCACTGGGGATTGAACTCATGACCTCGTACTTGAAAGGCAGGCACTTAGGCCGCTGAGCTAGATCCCTGGCCCTTGTCTTTTTGAGACAGGGTCTTGCTATGCCGTTCAGGCTGGCCTTGAGCTCATTTTGTAGCCCAGGCTGGCCTCAAACTCACTGTGATCCTCCCAACTCGGCCTCCTGAGTACTGGGATTATAGGCATGCACCACCACACCTGGCTTCACTAAAATTACTATGAAATGTTTCTGGGGACATTTTTGGCTGCAATTAACTGAAAACCCTGACTCACAATGGATTATGAATTGCCAGTACTGAGAAGCCCTAAGGTAGACCTCCTAGGTAACTGTTCCATAATTGTGCTACTTGCGGTTTTCTACTGCACCATGCTCAAGTCTCACCTTGCCTCAGAACGTCACGAATGCCATGCACAGATGAAGAGTTCACATCCCCGGAAGAAAAAGCCTTCCTTGGTCTGCTGCAGCTTTCCCATCAGTCGTTTTTGTCCAGATTTGGGCCAGTATCCTAACGAGATTACCTTAATTGGCTTAGACTAGTCCTGAAACATGTAGCTATCGGGGGGAGGAATGGAAAACTGAATAAAATTGGTTCTTTGTCAGGAAAGAACGCAAGAACAAAAGAATATTGGGTGGGCAACCAACAGTTCTGTTATAGCCCCTTTGTGAGTGAGCGCGTGTGTGCATGCATGCATGCATGCATGCGTTTATGCATTTTCTGTACTGGGGATGGAAGCCAGGGTCTCACAGCTTAGGCAAGTGCTGTATCGCTGAGCTGTACCCTCAGTGTTCTGTCACAGCTTTTTAACTGAATTCACTTTTATTGGTATCGCGGGGTTCGAACTTACAACCTTGCACTTGCCAGGCAAGCATTTATACCACTGAGCTAGATCCCCAGCTCTGAATTCACTTTTAATACTGCTCATTCTGGATTAGGTACGGAGTACCTAATTAATGAAGGTGTCCCTTAACCAGAAGGAGAATTGGTTCCAGGATCCCCTGAGATACCAAAATCACTGGATGCTCAAGTCTAAATCATGTCTAAATTACTTATAATACCTAATACAATATAAACTGCTGTTATCTTGAATTGCTTAGGAAATAATGACAAGAAGAAAGGTCTGTATATGTTCAATACAAATGCAGTTTGTTCCAGCTTTGTTTTTTGTTTTTGTCTTTGTCTTTTTGAGACAGGGTCTCGCTATGTAGTTTGGGCTGACCTTGAACTCACTTGGTAACCCAGGCTGATCTCGAACTTGGAACAATCCTCCTGCCTCAGCGTTCTGAGTACTGGGATTACAGGCATGTGCCACCATGCCTGGCTTTTCCAGTATTTTCAATCCATGCGTCATTAAATCTGAGGACGTGGAACCCAGGGTTATGGAACCCAGGGAAATGGGCTAACTGTATCATAACACTAGTACTGTATATTATTTCCATATTTATAAATAAGAAATTGAAAGTGACTTGTCCAAGGACACATAACTAGCCAGTGAAATTTAATTTTTTTTTAATTTAAATTTACTTTGTTTTGTTTTGTTGTTTTTTTGAAACAGAGTCTCAGTATGAGTTCAGGCTGGCCTCAAACTCATAGTGATCCTCCTGCCTCACCCTCCCAAGTACTGCGATTTCAGTTGTGTGCCACTGTGCCTGGCTTTAAACTTCTTAACCTAACTGTAGTAATGTGGGTTGACATTACTTAGTTCCAGCTACTTAGATGGCTGAGGATGGCAAAAGGATTGCTTGAGTCCAGGAATTTGAGGCCAACCTGGACAACATAGTGAGACCTATCTTTAAAAAAAAAAAAAATGTAGGGAGCTAGGGACATAGCTAAGTAGTAGAATGCTTGCTTAGCATGAGCAAGGCCTGTGTTCAATCCCCAGCCCTTCAAAATAAAGGAAACAAGCAGAACACACACCAAAACTCTCACATCTTCTTTTCATTTTGTGTTTTGTTTTGTTTTGTTTTGTTTTGTTTTGTTTTGTTTTGAAACAGGATCTCCCTATGTAGTTCAGGCTGTGCTTGAATTCACTGTGTAGCCCAGGCTGGCCTCAAATTCATGGTGATCCTTCTGCCTAAGCCTTCAGGTGTTAGGACTACAGGCTGTGCTCCCACACTTGGCTCACCAGAGTTATTTTTAACTCAGATTACTTTGTCTAAAATATCTTTACTAAGGGCTGGGGATTTAGCTCAGTGGTGTAAGTGCCTGCTTGGCAATCTTGAGGTCACAAGTTCAATCCCCAGTGCCGCCAAAAAAAAAAAAAAAAAAAATTGGGGCTGGGGATTTAGCTTAGCGGCGCAAGCGCCTGCCTGGCAAGCGTGAGATCATGAATTCAATTCCTGGTACCACACCCCCCCAAAAAAAATCTTTACTAAGCAGTACACATCTGTAATCCCAGCATTCAGGAAGGCTGAGTCAGTAGGCTTGCATCCAGCTCTGCTTGGGCAACTGAGTGGAGCCTGTCTCAAAATTAAAAAATGGTTGGGGTGCCGGGGATTTAGCTCAGTCGTGTAAGCACCTACCAGCCAAGCTCGAGGTCATGAGTTCGATCCCTGGTGCTGCAAAAAAAAAAGAAAAAAAGAAAAAAAAATGGTTAGGGATGTGGCTCAATGCAAAGGCCCTAGGTTCAATCCCTAGTAGCAAAAATAAATAAAATAGACAAGTGTGGTGGTACACACCTGTAATGCCAGCACTCTGGGAGGCTGAGGCAGAAGGAACACAAGTTGGAACCTAATATGGGCAATTTAGTGACTTAGCAAGACCCCATCTCAAAATAAAAATTAAAAAAAAAGAACAAAAACTGGGGTTGTAACTCAGTGTAAAAGCCCTGTGTTCAGTCCCTAGTACCATTAGTTAATTAATTAACTAATTAATTAAAAATAACTACCTATTTGATTATAAAAATTCTATTCATTTGCAAGGTACAAATTTTATAGAGACAAAGATCTTATCTAAAGTAAGCAAAAAGTCTTAAATCTGTACCAATTTCCATAGTACAGTGAATCACTCTTTGTTCAGCTATACTATATTGCTTGTGTGTCTATTTAACCATTCACTTTTTTTTTTCTGTTGCTGGGAATCAAGCAGAGGCCTGTGCATGCTAGGCAAAAGCTCTACAACTGCACTACACCCCCATCCCTAATCATTCATTTATTTTTTTACTTTATCGGCCACTTGTGTAAAAATTCTCCTCTCACTAGACTTTGAGAGTAGAGTCTAAACCCAGGGCCTTCACACTGACTACATCTCCAGCCCTCCCAGTCTTTTTTTTCTTTTTTTTTTGGTACTGGAGATTGAACCTAGAGCCTTTACACTGAGAAACATCATCATCCCTATTTATTTCTTTCTTTTAATTTTTTGTTGTTGTTGTTGTTGTTTTGTTTGTATGGGGGATTGAACTTGGCCTTGCGCGTGCTAGGCAAGCACTATACCACTGAGCTAAATCCCTAGCCCCTGCTTTTTATTTTTATTTTGAGACAGGGTCTCATTAAATTGCCCAGGCTAGGCTGGAACTTGTGATTCTCTGCCTCAGCCTTCCAGAGTACTGGGAATACAGGTGTGTGCTACTATGTCTGGCTTACAAATTGTACTTTAATAAAAAAGATTACAGAAAGTAGAAAAAAATTAACCCAGCACTCATAAGTTTGAAATTCATGATGGAACAAAGCGGTATGTTTAGAGATCTTATAAGTTATTGATTCTAACCAATGAGAGGGTCAAGAAGAGGAGGATTAAAAAAATAAAAGAAATTAAGAGAAAGGAATTTTTTCTTTTTGAGATAAGGTCTCGCAGTAGTCCAAAACCAGACTTGAACTTACTTACTATGTACCTCAAGCTGCCCTCATATTTGTAACCCTCCTGCATTAGCCTCCCAAGTGCTGAGAATACAAGTGTGTGCCAACGCACCCAGCGTAGAGAGTAACATGTTTAAAAGAAAACTGGCAGAATAATGGTTAACTAGTCACACTGTAAACAAACTTAGCTCAAATCCTAGATGGTGAGGTCTTAGCTGCAGGATTAAATCTTCAGATTCTCATCCTTAACTTCTTTAGGCCTGCCTCCCTTCCTATAAAATGTAATTATAAAAGAATCCTTTTCCTAGTATAAGCCAATGTGTATCAGGGACATAAAATAACCTGGCATATAATAAATTCTCAGTACATGTAGCAGTAGTAGAGAAGAATTTTTTTTTTTTGTCTTTTTGAGATAGGGTCTCATTATGCAGTTCAGGCTGGCCTTGGGCTCACTTTGTAGCCCAGGCTGGTCTCAAACTTGCAACAATCCTCCTGTCTCAGCCTCCCAAGTGCTGGGATTACAGGTGTGAGCCACCACACCTAGCCAGGTAGAGAAGAATTTAAGACTTGTTAATATATTGGCTATATGACTGAGTGCGTAGTTGGTAGTAGAGTGCTTGCCTAGCATGCTCAAGGCCCTGGGTTTGATCCTCAGCACTGAAAAAAAAAAAAAAAAAGATGCTGATGATAATGAGGATAATGAAAACGTATTGAATATCGGCAAGGAGGAGGAATTAAAGCAAATACCCAGAGAAGTACAAACTGATGGAGCCAGGAATAGTGGAAAGAGCTTTGTGGTTGGCAGTCACTAGTGTCTTTTTTGGGAGTAGCTCTACAAACATTCCTAAACGTCCAATACGATTTGATGAGCTAGAGTTAGGCTAATGTTGAACCAGTAGAAGGGTAGAGCCCAGTGTAAGTGCTTGATGAAGCACTTAGAAAAGATGAGGGTGCATGTAGTCCTGAAGGATGAGTAAGCATTGAGATGAAGATGAGAAGGTATAACCATGAGCAATGTATAAACATGAGCAAAGGTCCACAATTAAGACACCTCAGAGTGAACACAGGAAGTTATGGGCAGGTTGTCTGAGACACAGGAAATTAGAGATAGGCAGAGGCCACACAGTGATCACCTCTCACTGGCCTTGCCAGTACACTGGACTGCTCCAACCCTTTCTGCCTCAAAGCTGGAGATGGTGCTGTCTTTGCCCTGTCCACACAACAGTTGGAGACATTCTCAGCCCCAGGACCCTCCACCCTGTTGTCATAGGACTGACATATCCTGTTTTCTTAAACTTGCTCCACAGGGTGTGCCAGGAGGACCAGCTGGATTAGAGTGGCTGCACCATGTGAAACCAGGGGTCAAATTTTTGTCCCCTCCCCTGTATTTGGGTTGGGCCACTAGTGCCCTGAAGAGGCAGGGGCATGAACCATCCCACCCACTGGTGGTCCATGATTCATTCATCCAAGGCACCACTGATAAACACCTGCTCAAGAAGTAGCATTGTGTCAGGTGCTTGGAATACATTGAGAAATAACTTAGTCCTAATACTTAAAGATATCCCACCCAGCCTGGCAAGCGTGAGGTCGAGTTCAATCCCTGGTACCACAAAAGAAAAAAAAAAAAAAGATATCCCACCCAATTGGAAAGCTAACACATAAGCATCCAACAAAATATAACAGGGCATAGGAATAGCAGCCAGCATTTATTTAGCATAAATAAAAGGCTGAAGCACGCTCTGGGCTATTTTGCCTGTGGCTCATTTAATGTTTATGACAGCCCAAATGAGATCATCTCATTTTACAATGAGCACACTGCATCTAGAGAGGTAATGTGACTTGCTCAAGGTTAAACAGTTTCTGAGTGGCAGAGTGAGGATTCACATTCTGGGAGTCACAAGTGTCCTCCTTACACACACTAGGTATATTCCACTCAGAGATGTTTACCTTTTGGATAAATGCTATAGATTCAGAAACAGGAGTGATTACTGTGACTTGGGAGTATCCCCAAAGGCTTTGCAGAAGTGGGAGTTGGTTGGGCCTTGAAGCATGGGTTATTTAGTGTAATTACCCCTTTCCTTGGAATCATCATTTTCAGCCTGAGATGTCAAAGCTAGAGAGGACCCTAAAGATTATTTAGCCCAATGGTTATCAGACTTTCTTAGAGAGCTGAAGGTATAGTTCAGTGGTAGAGTTCATACTTAGCATGTGTGAGGTCTTGGGTTGTCACCATCACCAGAAAACAAAACAATCTATGATATGGTCATTTTTCTTTACATGAGAGATTAGCAGAGATCTTCTCTGAGAGAAAACCCAGGCATACCAAGCCCCAGAGGACCCCAAAGCACTCAAGTGATTGCCATGGTCGAGTCCAGTATCCTCATAATCTCACTTTTTTTTTTTTTGTTTTGTTTTTTTATCATGAGAATCTCGCTTTTAACCATGCTCTCTGGAGGAAGAGAAAGTATTAGCCCCCAAAGACAGGAATGAAGGGGACATTTTTTGTTTGTTTTGTTTTTGAGACAGGGTCTCAGTTATGTAGCCCAGGCTGGTACCAAACCTGTGGTAATCCTCTTGCCTCAGCCTCCCTAGTACTGGGATTACAGGTATGTGCCACCACACCCAAATGAAGGGGACATTTTATTTATTTATTTTTCCAGCACCAGGGATCAAACTCACGACCTCACACTTGCCAGGCAGGCGTTTACGCCACTGAGCTAAGTCCCTGGCCCTTGTCTTTTTGAGGCAGGGTCTTGCTATGCTGTTTGGGCTGGCCTTGCGCTCACTTCGTAGCCCACGCTGGCTCAAACTCACAGTGATCCTCCTGTCTCAGCTTCCCGAGTGCTGGGATTACAGGCATACACCACCAGGCCCAGCTGAAGGGGACATTTTAAAGAGGGAAAAACTAGCTGGGCAGTCAGGTGCTGCTGTTTGTCTATTTTCCTTTGCATCCTGCCTCAAATTGAAATGTAGACAGCCACAAATGGCATTAAAGGAGTTGGGGTTTAGAACTGCTGTGGAGATTGAGGGGAGTTGTAGTTGGAGAGAGTTTTGAAGAAAGAGCTGAGTCCTTTGGGGTAGAGAGTTCGTGTAAATCTTCCTTACATTCTGTAGTCTGTTATGGTGGTCAATATGAATCCCTATCAGGCCTTATATCGTATAAGAGAGAGGGGGGTGGCCAGCACCTTTCTCATTGTCGCCTCTACCTTCCCTAGATATGTGCAGGTGAAATTTGTCTGTATTCGGACCCAGTCACACAGGAAGAGAACACGGGAGGCGGACATGTGCCCAGCATACTTGCTCCTGCGGTACAATGAGAGACTAGATAGACTATTTATCAGTGAACTAAACACCCAGCATGTCCATGTTGATTCCAAAACTGCTGATCCTGGAGGAGACACCACTGGAAAATCTCAGAAGACAATGTGCCTGCAGAAACCCGAGCTTGTGCAGTCCACAACCAAGAAAGACCTTGATGTAGCTGAGAAGACCCTAGTAGAACCATCATTTTGCCTAGATAAGGTACAAGTGCCCTCCAAGCCAGAGCAGGAAAGCATCACTCCTTCTGACCTGACCAAAATAGCAAAAGTGATGAAGAACTTTCTTGAAGTAGATGAGGGTTCCATGGCCTCCTTCAGTGTGGGCACCAACCAGGACTTGGACCGGCTCAGCTTCCAGAGCAGCAAGATGAGTGACCTGTTCATCCGCTTCCCAGAGAACCTCTTGCTGCACCGGGTGGAGAACACCCAGGGCCATATCCTCTATGCCTTCTTGGTGGAGAACAAGGAACGAGAGGGTCGAGTGGTCCACTTCTCTGTGCTCAAGGCCGAGACGGCCACTTCAGTGGCCAAGATGCTGCGCATCTTCACAGAGTTCAACTCTGATTGGCCCAAGGTCAAAGTGGTCTTCGTGGACCCTTCATTCCCTCACTGGGCCATCTTGCAGGAGATCTTCCCTGCTGCCCGGATCCTCCTCTCCATCTACCACACAACCCGGCTCTTAGAGAAGAAGTTGCATCGCAGTTCAGCAAATCCATCCTTTAAAAGGCTCATGAAAGAAGCCCTGCGGGAAGCTGTGTTTGTCACTTCTGATGCCAGCCTAAAAAATCTCTGTCAGATGTCCCAAGCCCTCCTAGATGAAGATCTCTTCAGCTTCCTGCAGGCCCACTGGTTCTCCTGTGAACTGCTGTGGTACATGCATGTCAGGAAGGGCCTGCATGCATGTAACACCTACATGGACAGCTTGGACATTGTCACCAGCAAGGTATCAAGCCTCTTCCGGGAGCAGCCATCCCTGCTGGACTGCATCCTCCGCTTTGTGGATTACATAGACTTCTTCAATACCAAAGCCTTGAAGAACTTGCCCACAGCTCCTCCCAAGTTAAAGAGAACCCGGACTCCAAGCATGCCACCAAAGGCCAAGAAACCCTTTGGAGTTTGTAGAGGAATTCTCACCAGGACCCCACTGGAGCAAAGCAAGCCTGATTCACAGCAGGTTCAGCTGCAGCAGCAGCCCTCCCAGGGAGGCATGCTAGACAGCTTGCACCAAAGCGGCTCCGAACTGGCCTATAAGCTGTGCCACAACGAGTGGGAGGTGGTACAGAATTCCACCCACCTAGTAGAGATGGCTGGTTCCTCGATGGATGTTCAGCTGCTAGAGGACTCTCACCAGGTTAGCAAAGATGGCTGTAGCTGCAGCTGTTCCTTTCAACAATGGTACCACCTGCCTTGCCGGCACATTTTGGCCCTTCTGCACAATAGCCAGCAGCCAGTGGATGAAGCTATGGTGTGCCGCAGGTGGCAGAAGAAGTACCAGCACCTTCTTGGGCCTAATGGGGAATTCCAGGACCGTGGTATGATTCTAAACACAGGCGAGCCTGAAAATCAGGGTCGGAATGACATGATTCAGGACCTGAGCAGGGAGCTAGCAAACCTGCTAATGCAGACCGAGGGGTCAGAGCTGGAGGAGCGCTATTCCACGCTGCGTAAGATTGTGGACATCTGGGCTGATCCCTGTCAGTCATCTGAGTCCATTCAGCAGCCAGGAGATTTCAAGGATGTGGGTTGCCTCCCTTTCCTCTGGGGAAAACAAGAGGAAGGGGGAGAACTTCCTCTGGCTGAAGCCACAGTGCATGATTAAAACACTTGCCCTGGCACACTGGACCCCAAACCCTTCTTGGAAGTCTGAGAGTTCAAAGTGGGCAAACTCATGCTAGGGGTCAGTATTTTAACCAATATTTTCCTAGACAGGGCTACAGGGATTATTACAGTAGGAAGGAGAGGGACCTCACTGGGTGAGAGTCCTTTGAATCTGCCCCATTTCAGCCCTACCTTTGGCATTCCATTCTGTGGGAACCTCATTGTTCAAGGCCAAAGCTATCTCCATGTTGAAAGGTCATCCCTCTTTCTCTTCTGACCCCTGAGATCAGATCTTATTCTCCCTACCGAGATGAACCTGTGCCCCAGCATAGGATGAGACAAAATGGGCCTAGGAAAAGGGCCTGTTTTCAGGGACAAAGGGAAGGAGGGTGATCCTTGACTGTTGCTGCTGTTTATGAATAATCTGTCATTTGTATCTATTTTTATTCATATTAAATAAAGTTTTTTTTTAAAAAAATGAAGTCAAGCAGGGGAAATGTGTTTTACTTGATCAGAGAAGGAAGAAGAATTGCATAGCAGGACTCCTGGGTTCATTATCTTTACTATCAGGAAGTGGATGGGTTTATATCATTTTGAGACAGGGTCTCAAAGTGTTGTCCAAGCTGTCTTGGAATGTGTGATCCTCCTGCCTCACCCTCCTGAGTAGCTGGCATTACAGGCATGTGCCAGGGTGTCTGGCTTGGATTGATTTGTGTTGCTGGCAAGTGTGCAACCATTGAGCTACATCCCCAGCCCTTATTTGATTTTTTTTTTCTTTTTTCTTTTTTTTTTTCGGCACCGGGGATTGAACTCACGACCTCATGCTTGCCAGGCAGGCGCTTACACCACTGAGCTAAATCCCCGGCCCTTGTCTTTTTAAGATAGGGTCTCACTGTGCAGTTCAGACTGGCCTTGAGCTCACTTTGTAGCCCAAGCTGGTCTCGAACTCACAACAATCCTCCTGTCTCAGCCTCCCGAGTGCTGGGCTTATTTGAATTTATTAATTTGAGCTGGGCGTAGTGGTGCACACTTGTAATCCCAGCACTCAGGAGGCAAAGACAAGAGGATCTCTGCAAGTTCAAGGCCAGCCTGGGCTACAAAGTGAGTTCAAGTCCAGCCTGAATTGCATAGTAAAACCTTGCCTCAAAAAGACAAAAACAATGAATTTATTAACTTTAAAAGAAATAGAGGAGGGCCGGGGATCTAGCTCAGTGGCCTAAGCGCCTGCCTGGCAAGCACAAGGTTGTGAGTTCGATATCCGGTACCAAAAAAAAAAAAGAAAAAGAAAAAAATAGAGCCCAGCAGGGTGGTACACACTTGTAATCCCAGCACTTGGGAGGCTGAGGCAGGAGGATCACTACAAATTTGAGGCTACCCTTGGCTACACAAGTTCTAGGCAAGCCTGAACTACATAGAAATACAGGTGAACTACAATTGGGATTGTGTGATCAAATAGAACCTAATGCCTCAACTCAAAAAGTTAGCAGTTCACCACTTACTTTGTCCTCTTCCTACCAACCAAGCCTTCAGTTTTGATTTTGGGTTGCCTTATCTACTAGTATTAAGAATTCATGTAGACTGGAAGAAACCTGGATTCTAGCTATAACTGTCAGAACTTACTGGGGGACTATGGGCAAGTCCCTGATCTTTTTAACCCCAGTTTCCTCAGCTGTAAAAATTACGTGCTGATCTATTCTAATCCCCAACTTCCCCTCTAGAGCCACATAAAATTTTCATTGCAGTAATAAACACCAACGCTTGGTGTTGCTAGTTGGTAATCTTAATTGCCTACAGCCTGGTAAACTCTCTAAGACTCATCTTCAAGGAAACCAAGGACCGTAAATGGCAAGCAGACAACTCTTGCACTAATTCACTAAGACCTTAAGTCACAGCACCACTCTGGACCTATTTTGTAAATTCTGGAGGGAGCTGGCCTGGACACCTCCAGGGTCGTGCTCTGGCTCTTTAAGATCTCGATTTCTTCAGCAGAAATTGAGGCCTGGGCCTCTTTCCCCACAAGGTAGAATACGTGGTACACTTGGACTCTTAAACCCTGGGCTTGAGTTTGACACCACCACCCCAAAAAAAGTTTTTTCAGTAAAACACTGCTATTTATTTTCATTTTCATTTTTGGCGTTTGCGGGAACTTCTTTATCAACGTGCCCTTCCAGTAGTCCGGGGTGAAGGAAGGCTCCAGAATCCCAGTCGCAGCGTTCAGCCGCGAGTGACCGCCTTCAGGCTTCTCATTGGTTATTGCCAGCTGTAACACCCCCTTGTAACCCTGGTAACAGTACCCGCCCTCGCACGGCCGAGCTAGCATTGGTCGGTGGCTCCAAAACCCGAAAACGCAGTCCTCAGGCCATTGGCTTGAGTCGCTGCAGCTTGGCGCCGTGGTTGGTGAGCCTACGGGTCAGTCAGAGTCTGAGGCAGGGTCAAATAGAAATGGCGGCGGAGCTAGGGTGTGGGTGAATGATTCTTCCGGAGTTGAAGGTGGGTGGGAAGCTCCTGCTCCCCCCTGTCAGACGATACACAGCTCCGTTAAAGTGCGAGGTTAACTGGTCTGACTCCGCCGGACTCCTAACGCGAACGTCATACATTCCCATCTTTAACCCGGGTTAAAGGTGAGAGGTCAAAGGCCGTATTCCTTTTCTTCCCGGCTTTTGGATCCTGTGGGAAACCTTTAGGAACTCAAGCCAAAGACTTGGCTTTCAGCTACTAACAGAGTAACAGTGGGCAGATTCCTTAACATCTCTAAAGCCTTAGTTTTTCATCTGTAAAATGTGGACAGTAACTCACTTGAGGGCCAGATGGAAACATTTCAGTAGAGCATCTCAGCCAATGGAGGGATATATTTAGAGGTAGAGACGGCGCCCGTTTGTTAGCCTCATTTTATGGTGGAAGGGATTGAGGTTCCGAGAGGGTTATTGACTTCCACAGCATCCCGCAGCAAGTTTGGGGCAATTACAGTTTGTATTACAGTTGTTGTGTTGTTTTGTTTTGTTGTGTTTGTTTGCTTGCCTTTTATATACCAGCACCAAAGGAAAGAATGGAGGCCAGGAAGTAATTTGTAGACATAAAGGCCACACAAATATTTAGAATGCTATTTTTAAAAAGGAAGAGCATATGCAGCTCTGACCTTCGCATCTATTTATTTTTTGAGACAGGGTCTTGCTATGTAGTTCAGGGTGGTCTTGAACTCACTATGTAGCCCAGGTTTGACTCAGGCAGTTCTGCCTTAACCTCCAGAGTGCTGGGATTACAGGTGTGTAACCACCACACCCATAATTTTTGGGTGTATGGGGAGTACTAGGGATTGAATCCAGGACCTTTGTGCAAAGCTGCATCTCAACCCAGCTGCTTTTTCATTTTTCATTTTGAGACAGAATCTCACTAAATTGCTAAATTCCCCAGGCTGGGCTCAAACTTCTGATCTTTCTCCGTCAGTCTCCCAGAGTACTGAGACTTATAGATGTGCACCACCTCGCCCAGCATGGACTCGACTCGACTCTTCTCTTCTCTTTTCTTTTTTTTCTTTTCTATTTATTTATTTATTTAGACAGGCTATTGCTATTCAGTTCAGGCTGTGTAGCCCAGGCTGACCTCAAACTCACAGCAATCCTCCTGCCTCAGGCTCCCCAGCACTGGGATTACAGCTGTGCACCACCACACTTAACCCTGAGAGATCTTTCTTGATCATCTTAATTAAAGTATCCCCCCTTCCCAACGCACTGTCAGACTTGTTGCTCAGGTTTATGAGTTCTGTAACCCTCATCTGATATATTCTTGCCTATTTGTTACAATGCTGACACATATTAAGTGTTCAACAAATACTATCTAGATGAATAGTTGAAGAGCCAAGTCCCTACTGTCTCCTTAAACCTTTGTTATTCTCCATAGGTGCATCTTTGAAACAAGATCTGGAAACCACAGCCCAGCTTCTACCCTTGACTTCTGTGGAACTTGGGAGACTCAGAGCCTAGGTAACAGTCTGACAGAGAAAGTATTTTGACCTGAGCATTTGGATATCTCCTGTCTCCCTCATGGCCCTAGCAATGCTGAATGGGAATCTGATTAAAGATTCAAGCCCACCTGTGCTGCTGCACCAGGTTAGCAAGACTCCTCAGCTGGATACCTTCAACTACCAGAACTGCTTTATGCAAGATCTCTTTGCCCATTTCCCTGAGATCTTATTTATCCACCGCACCTATAACCCAAGGGACAAGGTGTTATATACCTTCCTGGTGGATGGACCTCAAGTGCAGTTAGAGGGTCCTCTTGCCCGGGCTGTCTACTTTGCCATCCCTGCCAAAGAAGATACTGAAGGCCTAGCCCAGATGTTCCAGGTGTTCAAGAAGTTTAACCCAGCATGGGAGAGAGTCTGTACCATCCTGGTGGATCCCCACTTCCTCCCACTGCCCACTCTAGCCATGGAGTTCCCCACAGCTGAGGTCCTGCTCTCAGCCTTCCACGTTTGTAAATTCCTACAGGGCAAGTTATATCAACTGTCCCTTGAACAGCCTGTGGAAAGGGTGCTTTTGACCTCCTTACAGAGCACCATGTGCTCAGCCACAGCAGGCAACCTGAGGAAGCTTTTTACACTCCTGAGCAGCTGTATCCCTGAAACCCGAATGTCTGAGCTTCACCCGCACTGGCTGCTCAATGACCGCATCTGGCTGGCCCATCGCTGGAGAAGCCGAAGTGAGAGCAGCCGCTACTTCCAGAGCCTCGAAATTACCACCCGAATTCTCAGTCAGTTTTTTGGCACCAACCCATCTGAGAAACAAGGCATGGCCTCCCTATTCCGATACATGCAGCAGAACCCTGGAGACAAGGCAAGCTTCAACCTGGGCCTGAGTCCCCAGAACAGTCATACCTCCTCAGATGCCAGCCCCGAAACCCCCAAAGTAGAACAGTTGGTAGAAGCTGGCATCCGGAATTCCCTCCATGCCATCTGCACGGGGCCTGCAGCCCAACTGTGTCTGGGTGAGCTTGCTGTGGTCCAGAAATC
This sequence comes from Cuniculus paca, assembly GCA_004365215.1. NCBI lineage: Eukaryota > Metazoa > Chordata > Mammalia > Rodentia > Cuniculidae > Cuniculus > Cuniculus paca. The sequence continues at coordinate 18,207 of RJWT010010573.1, forward strand.
CATGCATCTCATTGGCTCTGGCTCAGAAAAGATAAACGTCCAGATCCTGGAGGACACCCACAAGGTGCAGCCCCAGCCTCCTACCAGCTGCAGCTGCTACTTTAACCAGGCCTTCCATCTGCCCTGCCGCCACATCCTAGCCATGCTTAGTGCGCGTCGCCAGGTGCTCCAGCCGGACATGCTGCCTGCTCAGTGGCCGGCAGGCTGCGCCACTAGTCTAGACAGCATCCTGGGCAGCAAGTGGAACGAGACTCTGGATAAGTACCTGGCAGTGACTCTCCTCACAGAGGAGGTGGGTCAGCTCTTACAGCACTGTAGCAAAGAGGAGTTCGAGCGGCGGTACAGCACCCTGCGTGAGCTAGCTGACAGCTGGATCGGTCCTTATGAGCAAGTGCAGCTCTGATTCCTCTCGTGCTCAGAGATGCTAACACACATGTATGCCTCAAATCCTTCCCTACACACATGCACGCACACACACCGAGTTGTATTTTCATGGCACTTCCTTCCCAAATAAGGACAAGGGACTTGTATTGTAGCATAGGCTGCTACCTAGCATATGTCTAGCTCTGTAAGATAGGAGTCAGCAAATGTTTTCTCTAAAGGGCCCAATAGTAAGTATTTTAAATTTGATGGTCACATTCATCTCTTGTGTTTTCTTGGTTTGGGTTTTTTTTTTTTTTTTTTTTTTTGTCTTTTGGAGACAGGGTTTCACTATGCAGTCCAGGCTGGCCTTGAGCTCACTTTGTAGTCTAGGCTGGTCTTGAACTTGCAATGATCCTCCTGCTTAAGCCTCAAGAGTACTGGAATTACAGGCCTGTGCCACCACACCCAGTGCTTGTTTTGGTTTGGACAACTTATTCATAAGGTAAAAATGTTAGCTCAAACATCTTATACAGGGGAACCTGGTCTAAGATAAGAGACAAGGCTGAGTGGACATGCCTATAATCCCAGCACTCCAGAGGCTAAGACAGGAGGATTGCTGCAAGTTGGAGGCCAGCCTGAACCCTGTTTGGTGGTTTTTGTTTTTTGTACCGGGGATAGAACTTACAGCCTCACACTTGCCAGGCAGGTGCTTATGCCAGTGAGCTAAATCCCCAGCTCAAAACCCTGTTTTAAAAAGATAGGAAAAAAAAAAAAAAAAGATATCAGGTGGTGAGGTTAGGGCTAGGTACCAGCTGCCCTAGTCACAAGAAAACTCACCTGACCCATATCCCATGAGTGAGCTGGCCTGGGAGCCCTCCCATAGACCAAGAGGCTGCTCAGGGAGGTGGCTCAGCCCAGCTTAGTAGTGTTTTCCCTGCTTCTCTGCTCAATAAAGTTGAATGTTGTATATTTTAACACTTGTCTAGTTTTTTGTTTTGTAGGTGACAGTTTAGGTATATTGTGGAAGGAACAGATTTGTTAGAATTCTTTCCCTGCTTTGTTATAGATGCCTGGTTCTACATTTACTAGCAATGGACTCTGGGAAAATCAATTTTCTAAGCCTTCACTTTATCTTCCTAAATGGGTATTCTGCTGGGCATGGTACTGTGTGTAATCTCAGCACTCAGGAGGCTGAGGCAGGAGGCTTGCAGCATGTTGGAGGCCAGCCTGAACTACACAGTAAGATCCTGTCTCAAAAAAAAAAAATACACAAAAAAGCATCCTCATAGAGTTATCAGATTAAAGAAGAGTGGTCTTTTACTTGTCTGAATGCCTAGTGGGTTATTTTCCTTTCTTGCATATGGTCCCATCACCTGCCTTCAACAGGCTGAGAAATTTAAGGCAGTAAGAAAATTCACATTGCCTGTGACTTTTTTCCCTGTTACTGGGGAATTGACCCAAGGAGTATTCTGTCACTGGGCTTCGTCTCTACCCTTTTTTATTTGTATTTATTTAAATACTGGGGATTGAACCCAGGGCCCTCACACTGAGGTACATCCCCAGCCTTTTCTCACTACATTGCCGCAGGTGAACTCAAACTTGTGATCCTCTTGCCTCAGCCTCTCAGAATGCTGGGATTATAGGTGTGGGCCACCATGCCTAATTTCTTTTTATTTTTTGAGATAGGATCTTGCTGAATTACCCAGATGGACGTTGAACTTGTGATCCTGCTCCCTCAGCCTCCCAAGTAACTGCACCACTGTACATGAGTATACAAGAAATTTTGATCAAGTCTTCAGTATAAAAGTCTTCGCTTTCCAAGTATGGCCCCCTACCTGGGTCATTTTAATCTACCTAATGAGACTTAATGGTATCAAGAAAACCTTTGTGTGGCCTGGGCACTAATGGACTGGAATTTTCCTTCACCACCCACGCAGTCCCCATTCCTCCCAGGCTCCCGCAAACCCTATCTACCCAAAAACCATACAGAGCAGCCACCCAGTGTGTCTGGTGCTATTTCATCCAGCTACAAGCAGGAGCCATGCGGCTGGCCACTCCTGGATCTCACTAGGGGCGCCTCCCCAGAGGCTGTGTGGGCCTGTGTCTGTACCCACTGCGCCCCCTCGACAGCTCTCTCTGGCTCTGGATGGGCCATCATGAAAGCTTGAGCTGCCCGGATCAAGTCTTCCTCCCGAAGGCCTGGGACAGGCACGGTGGGGATGCCAGCGATCATCATGGCCAGGGTCAGGATGCAGATGTCAGACTGGGAGCCGGCCTCCTTCCCCCCTGCCTCGGAGGGCATTGGCAGAACCCTTGGTGACAGCCCACACAGCAGCAGGGGCCCAGGCCGGCTAGGGCTACCCAGGTGGGAAGCTCTGCTTCTGGAGCAGCCATCCTCCCAGCCCAGGCTCTCCGGCTGCCTCACGAGGCAGAGTTTGTGGCAGTACCGACTGTACTCCTTTCTTGGCAGTGTCTCCCAGCTAGCTCCCCCGGAGCAGCGCCTGGCTCCCGGCACTGCCTGGGCACCAGGTACCACCTGCTCAGCTTTCTGGCTCAGAAGGCCTGGTCCACCAGAGGCCACCACCACTGGCTCTGCAGGACTATAGAGACCAAGGGAGGAACCCGGAGCAGCAGCCCCACCTGCAGAGACAGGAATGAGAGGGAATGTTATTTTTGGCCTCTTTGAGGAAGAGGCCCTGAGGGGCAGGGCTTGGGAATAGGAGCAACTAAGACCAGCCCGAGAAGGACTGTAGAGGTTAGGAACTATGTTACTCATACCCATACCCCTAATCCCCAACCCTGAGCCGGTGACAGAGGAGTGTTGGATGAATAAGTCAGTGAGTAATTAGTAATTAGTAGGGACTTCTGGGATGCCTTTTTTTGACTCCAAGGCCAGCCCAAGATGCCCAGCAGAAACCACCTCCCCAGAGCCAGGAAGCAGCTTTACATGAGAAATCGCAATGCCCTCTCTGGTTCAAGGAGCCCCTCTCACCTTGGCCAGAAGGTAGAAGACCTGGATGAGTTTGTGGAGACAGGAAGTAAGACATGGCTGCCCCAAAGCCCTGGTTTATGAGGGAATAGTTACATGCCTGCTATCCTACCCTCTCCACCCTTCTAGAATGTTACCTCACAGTCCCTCCTCTTTACACCTGCAGACTACCTCACACCATTGATCTATTCATTCTAGAACTTTGCATGACAATGAGATGGTATTAAAAGTACACTGGACCAGGAGCAGGGTGTTCTAGATTCTTGCCTTTACCTTAGTCAAGTCCCTAGGACAATTTTGTTCCTCAGTAACCTCATCTGTAAAATAGGAGTCATGACTGCCCCCCTACCTCACCAGTTGTGAGGATAAAATGAGATCTGTAAGCCGGGCGTGGGTGGCTCACACCTGTAATCCCAGCACTGGGGAGGCTGAGATGGAGGATCATTTAGAGTTTGAGACCAGCCTGGGCTACAAAGTGAGCTCAAGGCCAGCCTGAACTGCATAGTGAGACCCTGTCTCAAAAAGACAAAAACAAAACAATGAGGACCTTTTACAAAAACACATCTAGGCCTAACAAACTGAAGGAGAATATCTATAGTGACACAGCCTGGGGCATCAGCATAGTGGTCACGTTAGGAACCCCCAGTTTAGGCAGTGTCTAAAATGCTCCCTTTACTCTGTTCTGCTAACCTGCAGTGATTCTAGAATTGCGTCTCACAGGCTGCAGGGGTAAGGGGATGCTCCAAAGACCAGAAGAATGTCACATCAGCTGTGTTTATTTCCAGTCCTTGTTGGCATGGAGGGGGCCAGTTTCTGACTGGCCACAGCTATGGGCCCAGGGCGCACTCCCCCTGCTCTCAGTAGCTGCAGGCCTTCATTCATACTTGCAGAAATCCTTAAGTCCTCTGGGCAGGTGGAGCCCATCAATAGCCAGCCGGTGCACCACACTCTTCTGGATCACTAGGCGGCACAGAGTCTGCAGGGACGGCACTGTGGAAAGAAGGCTGTCAAAGGCAAACTGACATGAAGGGTGGGTCTGAGGCTGAGATCCAGAATATCTAGGTTTTGGTCCCCACTTTCCCATCAACTTGAGGAGATCCCTTTTGCTCTCAAGGTCAGCCCACTTTATGGGGCTGCTCATATGCTTCAGATAAAGCAACTTTCACAAGCTGCAGCCCTGTTTCTATTATAATGCAGCCCAATTCCTTAATCACTTCTTTTACCTTAGGTCAATATAGAAAACGTTGTCAAAACTAAAAGAGCATTGTAATCAACTAAGATGGGTATACTCATCTAGTGCAAACCCCTAAGCAGAGGTGAAATTTGAAGTCAGATTCTCCTACTTCTAAACCAGGCTGGACAGACCAAAGCCTAGTTAGCTGACTAGGGAGTCCTAACAAGTTCTGTTCTCAGAGCTCAGGTGGCAGTACACCTGTAATTCCAGAGACCGATTTCAAGAAAAGGCTGAGGATGTAACTCCGGACCAAGGCCACCGAACAAAAGAAAAGTTTCTGTCCTCTCACTCTGCCAGGAAGGTCTCTGCCCTGGGGCGGGGTACCTACAGCCATACTCCAGCTGGACCAGGCGCACGCTTTTGGTGGAGGCAAACACGTCCACCACCGCGAAGAGAGGCTGGGCGACTGGCAGCCCCCTGGCGTTGGGGCCCATGTCCTCGCCATTGATGATGATGTGCATGTCTGCGGTGCCATCTGGGTGCGGGCAGAAGAGAACGCCCAGGCGGCTGCGGCGCGCGGTAGGAGGCAGCACATTCAGCTCATAGAGCTGGTCCAAGAGGTGGCTGTAGAGCCCTGGCCGGCTTCGGCCCACCAGGCGGTCCCGGGGAATTCGAAACTGCTCAATGCACAGATAAGGTTCCACCAGGAGGGCCGGGGGTCGGTTGGGAGCCACGGCCTCTGCCTCTGATTGGCCCTCCCGGGGCACGCGGTTGTGGTGGCGCGTGATGGCGAAGACCCAGGTGTGGCCCAGGTTGACCAGGTCGGGGAGCGAAAACTCGGGCACAAAAGCCAGACTGGCGGGATCCAGCGCAGTCAGGCCGAGACGCAGATGCCCGCACCAACCCAGCTCTTTTTCTTCGATCTCGACCAGGAATATCTGGCCTGGCGCCAGCGGGTCGCGACTGAAGCACAAGCCGTGGGAGAAGCTCTCCACGCGCGTGGCCTGAGTCCCCGAAGTGTCCACGCGAATGTTGGCCCCGTGCACACGGTGGAATCGGGTGGGAGGGGGCTCCTGGCGCGTGGGTCCCCAGGGAGCACCCAGCTCCACGGGGTGGGAGGTAGCAGCCATGGCCTGGCCCGGAGGGAGGCGAGCAGGCGGCGAGGGCTATTTTGGGCGGAGGGCTCAGTTGTTGCACTCGGGGAACCATGTAAGGCATTTGCCACTCCCACCCCCCACGACTCCCATCTCCGAGACTCTGCCCCTGGGGCCTAGCGCCGCGCGCTTAGGGATCCTGTCCAGGACCGGGTCCACCCAGCGGTCCGCGGAACCTCCC
>RJWT010010574.1:2500-5000 GCA_004365215.1 Cuniculus paca
ATTGGATTAAATGCCTATTTTTTTGTGCATGTGCTTCTATCAATCAATATTTGTTTAGAAAGTGAGTTTGGAATTTGGCTAATGTGAGACTAGGGAAAGATAATTATTCACACATTCCGAAAGACTTAATTTTAAAAAGTTACAGGATGATGAACTATGTTATCCTGCCTAATCACATTATGATACTCTTGTGTACACTATTATTTACACAAACTCTAGTTCTTCAAGAGCACAGTCTCTGAGATAAAAGTGTAGTCTCTGTGAACACTGATTTGCCACCGACAAAGTGTCACCAGGGAGTCCTGCCTTCTAGAGGTAACATGTTAAGCAGTGACGTACAATCGTGGCCCCTTTTCTTTCTGCAAAATCACGCAGGATATTCTAGAATGGCCTGTTCAGAAGAAAGTGCAGGTAAATGCTTTTAAAACCTTGCCATCTATATTAACGGACCCTTTAAAACTCCATACATGCTTCAGTTTGATGTTTTGAACCAAATGAGACGACATCAAAATCAGAAAGAAAAAATAGCACCGAAGTGCGTCTTGCCCCTGGAATCTTCGGCTAGACATAGGAGCAAAATTAACGCGCTGGAGCCATCTTCTGACGGCACCGAACTGCGGCATCTCACGCTGGACGTTGTGTTAATAAGTTAGGGGGACAGGAGCTTGCCAGACAGACACGTCAGATTTTTACATCCTATTTCTTTTCCCTAATGACCTGCCTTAATATGTACTGCACTTTGGTTCTCTTCTGTCTCCTTTCCCTATTTCCGAAAAGAAACAATGCAATTATTTGGATTTGGGTTTCATTTGTGACAGTCTCTAAAAGAAAGAGCTGTCTGTGTCTACACCAGCAAACGGGATCAGTGAAAGGTGGCAATTACCCAGAATTTCAGGCCCCAAGTTTCATAAACAGAAAAAAATCAGAATCTGCCATTGGTTCAGGAAGGGGTTGATCTGAATGACCCAGACTCAAAGGTTTCTCTACTTAATTGTTTATTGTAGGAAAAAAAAAATACTGAGGAAACAAGTCCTTTAGACTCTACTTTCTACTCTATGGCATGTTTAATTTCAGATGTGTTAAATGCCATTCCAATCTGTACCCACTAAAGAACAGAGAACTACTGGGTTAACGCTGCACCATGGGCCAAAGTTACAAAGGGTAGTTTCTGTTTAGTCTCCACGTCACAGGGCCACAACTGTGGCTGGCTAACCTTTAGAAAATAAGCAAATTTAGTTTTTGCTAGCATTCAGAGTAGATCCATATTGGCATAATTCCACAGTCAGGGAATGTTTACTTGAACTCTTCTCTGCCTGATATACCTGCAAAAAGTGAGAATGGAGAGAAAGAAATATGCACAGGTGCGCCCTTTAGGATCCTGTGACCCCAGCAATATATTTCCCTTTATGATTGCAAATATTTAATCATTTGCACTGCACATACAGCACCTATAAAATGTTTTCCAGTATATTTCTGTGAAATGCAGAAAATGTCAACATCGAAGAACCTTGCCATTAGAAACCACTGATGAAAAATACTCTAAAAATGTCTACTTGAAATGCATCTTCTCTACCCACCTGCCTATATGCATGAGCTTTAAATAAGGAAAACTTGAAAATAATACTAAGATACTGTATCTGTCGTCCCATAGCATTTTACAAGTATAATATTTTATATTACAAAAGCATTGTGTTTAATTCTTCATAGGACGTAAATAAATATTAGTATTCTATAAAATAAAGATGTGTTTAAAAATCGCTTCAAAATGGTTAGGTTTCAAGCATCAAGCACTGAGGAATTTCTAAACTTGAATCCTGATAAGTTTCCTTTTTCCTCACAACAACAATTTTTTTCCTTGCTATTGTATAAAGCAGTTTTTAGTGCTACAGAACAAAAATAAAATAAAATGAGAATCTTAGAAAGTTGTCCTTAAAAATGGAAATTATTTTCGATTTTTCATTACAGTTTTTGATAACATATATGCAAGCATATTATAATGGTGAGAAGATTTTAAAACAATGGTTTTAAAAGGCTAAATTTAATGTTCATTTATTTTATTGCATATTTTAATGATTCCCTAACCATTATAGTTTGCCTCTTGAATGCAAAAGAATGCCCAGAAAGAAAAGTTTCTCAGCATTGGTGCCTCCAGAAGATCTTTCATATCTTTCAGGAAAGTTTTAGTTCTTGCTGAATAGGTGTACTAAGAGACAGGAAAGAATATGATACTATGTCATTAATTTTAAAAAGTGAACTGTTATGTTTAAGGAAATAACAAGGCTGAAAGTTAATTAACAAACTGAGTGGAAAAAATAACATCCTCTAAAATTTTATAGAATGTAAATTTATAACCATCTGGCCATAAATTGCTGATGTTGATGAGTAGCAAGTGAAGTCTGTATGCACAGTCGGGCTTCAGTGTCTTTGGGAGGGGTGAACTTGGCATAACTTTTTGTTTATTTGCCCTGGCCTTCATTTTTTTTTTTTTTTTTGGAAGCAT
>RJWT010010574.1:7500-24067 GCA_004365215.1 Cuniculus paca
CTTAGATGATATGTGACTGTTTTAAATTTGATATCTAAATATGGTACTTATTACTGTGAGTGGGAGAGGTACACAACAAAAGTAGCGGATATAGAAAGAGATGCAGAAAGTATACCCTGATCTTATGAAGTTTTGAATAATTCTGATGCGTAGCTAACTGCCTGACCGTGAATGAGAAAGAGCACACATCACTGAAAAATGAGGGGTAAAGTAGGACTTGATTGAAGTTGTGCTCCCTGGCACTAATGTATTCTTCTTTTGGAAGCAACTTTCAATTACAGATTCTCTGTTTCCACTTCAGGTAGTGGTGTGCAACTGCTAAGGAAAGGTCTGCCTTGAATTGTAGTAAGCACAGAAATAGGTATAGGCCCCAAGGATCCATTAATTACATTAAGTAGTGGAGCTGTCTACCACCAAATCCCAGGGCTGAGAGGTGGGAGGAGCACTTTAATTCATAAGGCTGAATGTAGCTTGCGGGTCAGGGAGGAGATAAAGCTACCATTCTCATTCATGCAAAACAGCAAATACATGGCAGGATATGAGTGGCCATTGCTGAGAGGACAAATCTAAGCCCGGTTCTGTGGTTCTTCCAGACTATTAGAACAGGGCTGGAGACAGTAGGAAGAAGGCAGGCCAGAACACTGAGCCAGACACATTGCCATAAAAGGAACCACTTAGTGTTCCACTAAAGTAGAAAGTGAACTGTGGCTTCCTAAGGCTTCTTTGAGTAATAATGGTCAAAATGAAAAAAAGTTTCTATGTCAAAGAAAAATACTGAAAAATAAAACATTCAACAATTTTTTAAGGATGGTTTGAAAAATAGGAACAAAGTACACGCCTAAGCTGTTAGCTCCCTAGAGCCACCTATAATAAACTATACTTTTTTCTCCATATAGAATAGTTGTCCAGTCCTAAGCTGTTTAATGGAAAAATTACCATGTGCAGATTTAAGTGCTAGATATAGAAGGTCATTGCTATAGTTCGTGTTTCACCAAAGATTCATGTATAGGGAACTTGGTCCCCAGTGTGGTACTATTGGAAGATAGTGTGAACTTATAAGACAGAAGGCCTAGTGTGAGGTCCTTAGATCATTTGCGGAATGACTTTGGAAGGTAATTCTCCTGGTACTCCTTGGTATTTTTCCCTAAGAAGGTTGTTACAAAACCTGAGTTTGTCTACTCCCAACTCTCTCTCTCTTTTTTATTTTATTTTATTTTATTTTATTTTATTTTATTTTATTTTATTTTTATTTTAAAGAGAATAAAACAAAACAAAACAAAAAAGAACAGAGTTAAACACAACAAAGCATTTCAGAGCAGAACACTGCAAGCAATACAGGTCTTCAAAACATAACAATAGTAGATCAACAATGGCTACCCTAGTATCTCTTGTTTTCTTTGAAATGGTTGTTCAGACATTCTCCCAGCTCTCTCTTTCCCATAAGCAATATGGCTGCTTGCCCCAGCACACACTACCACCACCACTGTCTACCATTTGCCAGTAGGTCCTTGTCAGAACTGAGTGTCTGCAGGCAACATGTCCTTGAACCTTTAAAACTGTGAGCTACATTAACCTCTATTCTTATTAAATTAGCTGTCTCAGGCATTTCTCTCTAGTAACACCAAGTCTACTAATACAACCACATGCATTTGGATTGGCAAGAACAGTATCCTGAGGAAATTTGCATAAGGAGCATGAAGACTGAATTTGCATAAATAAAATTTGCATAAGACCCACATAAGCTATGATGGGCAGCAAGACAGGAGAATTATACAATTAGCAGAATGAGTTACGTCTGAAAGGTATAAATCCAAGAGTCATTGACATTTGGAGGAGAAGGAAAAAAATATGCATTTTTGGTGAACGTCTGCAGAAACCTTCATTCAGAAATAGTTGTAGCCTATGTAAGATTTTTTTCTTTTGTTTTGTTTGTGTGTTTGTTTGTTTTTTAGGTTTAACTGGAAGGAACAATAGTCTTGATGGAAAAAATAAGCAACATTTTCAAGAATGACTTGAAGTCTATATTGGCCAAGTAGAATGTGACTTTAAAGTGTATGATCCTGAGAATGAACTCTCCTTTAAATTTCACACCAATCCCATGGCTTCTCTCTTTGGCTGGCTTTGCTCTCTCATTGCAGGTTTCCTTCCAAGATCTACTTTCCTGGCTTTTCCAAACTTCTAGGCTCTCCATTGCACCTTTGGCTTCACACTCACAGCTCCATACACTGCCCTCTCAGGAGCACACTGCTTGGCCTCCCAGGCCTTCTGAAATCTGGGTGGAACCCTTTTTGACCTCAGAATATGTGCATTCTGTATGTACCTAAAACCAGCACCAAGTGGATGACCCTGAGGTCTGCTACCAGCTGGAGCAGTAGCCAGACTTTCCTCTCTTGGCTGTTGGGGTTGAGTGCTTGGATAGCTGAGAACTCTGAACCTGATTGTGAGGAACAGATTCTCTACGTCACTGCCATTCTGGAACCTGGTGCGGCCATCACCATTTTGAAACCTCGTGTGGCCTCCATTGCCATTCTGGAGCATGGTGCTCTGCAGCTTTCTCCCCCAAACAAAGTTTTTTACTTGTGCAGTTTTGAGGCTGCATAGTGTGGGGACCTGATGCCTCTTCCTGTGATGCCCATAGGCCATCTTTTTTATTTTTCTGTTTCTTCTTGGCAATGGAGATCTCAGCTCTATCTTTACAGTCTACAGCTTTCTGGACAAATTCACAATGTTTTAAAACACCATGCTGGGCTCTTTGCTCTTGATTCACAACATAAATATGGCTAAAAGCCCTCAACAATAGCCATGCCACCACCTCAAAATTCAACTGCCTTGAAATTTCTTTTGCTAGATTTTTTAGTCTGCTGCCCTTAATCTTAGTCTCAGGCAAAGTCTCTGGACATGAGCAAAATGCAGACAAACTTTCTGCCAAACCATAACACACATTGTGTGGAGTCTAACAACCAATGCAGTCCTTCTTTTCAACAGAAACCTCCCCAGCCTGGTCTTTACTGGCAGGCTTTCTCTCAACCTTCTGGTCTCCTGAGCTCTGACCAGAATCTGCCATACATAACAGCCTAAGGTATTCCAACTCCACTCTTTCAGGGGACATCTCTGAACCTTTGCAAACTCTTCTCACAAGCCATTCCCAAAGGCTCTTGAACCACATGGTCAGGTACAGTCACAGCAACAACCCCACTTCACTGGTACCAAATTCTGTGTTGGTTACTTTTCTTTCATTGTTGAGACAAAATATCTGATGCCCAAAATTAGAAAAGGAAGGGTTTATTTAGCTTACAATATTTGGAGGTTTCAGTCCATACTCAGCTGGTTCCAAGGTAGGGCAGCATGGCTGAGGGGCAGTCGTTCATGGTGGCCACAAACAAGAACGAAAAGGGCAAAATGGGAAAAGCATGCTCCTTCCCTCCCTTATATTGTATGCTAGCTCCCTGCCCTTGCACAGGTGCAACACTCACACCATCAATCCCAGCACTATATACAGTGAACCAAGCACAAATGCTAGACTCAGTGGCTTCCGTGACAGCATGAGACTTGGGGAGGGGTACCCAGACATAAACCATAACAACATGCTTCCATACATTTGCCTCATCCTACCCCTAGACCTGTAGTAGTCTGTTGATGAAGTGAAATTTCATGCCATGTATCAGGTCCTTTACATATATTATCTCATTTTACCCTTTTAACAACTTTATGAAATAAAACAGAAAGCTAAATTTGATAGAGTTCAAAGCAGTTTGTCTCTCTCCAAACCCAAGCATTTTTCTAAATTAAAATAGTCTACTTTAAGTAAAGCTTACCTTTTTAATACTAAATTTATCCAACTCAAAATGCAGGTGGCATTGTGCAATTATTCTGGTGGAAGTGGAAGTGGATCCTGGACCCCTGAAACACATGTTTAGTGAATTCTCTGATTCTGTTCCTACTTATGCACTGCTCCTCCTTGCATCCATCCCACTCACAACCATAAAACTACTTAAAGAAGAAAGTTTGAAAATCTCTCCATTCTTTCATTTTTAGTTGACAAATGTGAGCTTTTAGTGTATACTAGAAATTTTGCTATGAGATGATCACAGAATGTGAACTACAGGATACACAGCTTCTGCTCTATAATCCTTCCAGTGTAGCTACAAATAAAGATCTGACAAGGGCATGGTGAACATGGGGCTGCAAAAGAATTCTTCCTTCCAGAGTATGGAGAATTGAATACTGAACTACTGCCACTCACTAATATCATTGGAAGTTTTTCCTTTGCTATTTATTTTTTATTGTTAATAGACTAGTGATGTGTTTATGGTGGCAGTTAGATATATTGCAGGTTCAATATCCTTAATCTGAAAATTTAAAATCCAAAATGCCCCCAAATTTTTGAATTCTGATATGATGCCATGACATGGAGAATTTCACACCATAGAGTATTGTCTTGTACATAAAATTATGTGTAGCATTATATGAAATTACCCTTAGGCCATGTATATAGCTATATATGAAATAAAAATAAATTATATGTCTAGACTTGATTCCATCCCCAGAATATTATATATATATATTTTTGGAAAAGTATATCTCATATATATTTTTGGAAAAAATATATAGATTCCAAATATGTATATATGATAAATACATAAATATAGTTCAGCATATGAAAAAGATCCAAAATTGGCATACCCAGTCCCAAAAATGTATAAAAATTAAATGTCAGTATATAATCTAGTAATGTAACATTTAGGAGTTATTGTGGCAGAGAGTGATGGAATTTCAAACTTTGGTTTTAGGAGAGGATAATAATGTGAGTTGAATACATCTAAAGGAGTAATGAACATGGAAAACAAGGATAAAGATAAAGCACAAGTGAGAAGGCGATTTCTTTCTTTCACTGAGAGTCTATGATTGATTAGATTTTCAGTTTTAGAAGAAGTGACTCTATCAAGGATAAAACTTGGCAAATAGGATAGTCAGAATTATAAAAGTTTGGTTTTTATATTTAATTTGATTTCATATTGAAGACCTTTCTATTTGGCCTATTTTTTCTTACAGCACAGCCACTTCAGCTGACAAGAAATGAACTTCATCTGGAAACCCAGCATTCATCAATGAGATCATCTCAGCAGCTGTAAGAACAGGACACTGATGCAGGTCACCCAGGACATCCTATGTTGAAGGCACTCTGTTGACTTTGAATGCCTCGTCCTCTAGAGCTCACTGTCCTCTTGGGAACAGAAGCAGTTAGCAAAATGCTCCGATGTGATGTAAAGAGTCTATAATGGAGACAGGAAGAAAGTGTCTTGGTTATATTCTATAAATGCCATTTCCAGCCACAAATTCCACCTATTTCTCTTGTAGGTATCTTCCAAAAAGAGTTAAAGACATCATATTACAGTGATCCATTCATACCTATGTTTATAGCGGCACAATTTGTAATAGCTAAATCGTAGAAGCAGCCTAAATGTCCATTGACAGATGAACAGATGAAAAACATGTGGTCTTTATACACAGTGGAGTACTACTCTGCTGTGATGAAGGGTAAACTTGAGTCATGTAGGCAAACAGATGTACCCTGAGGCCATAATGTTAAGTGAAATAAATCAGATACACAGGCTTAAATTTCACATGGTTTCCCTTACATGAGAAACCAAAATTACAAATAAAATTAAAACTAGAAAATAGGAAATAGGATGATAGATTTTCCTCAAATAGGAAGAAATACCAGGAAGGGGAAGTGAAGGAGTAGGAGATAAAAGGAGGGGAGGGAAAGGAGATGAGAAAAGGAATGAAAATGTCTTGTGTGCATGTAACAATCCCACAGAAGGAATATAAACATTATGTACTGCAATCATGTACTAGCAAAAAATAAAAAAGAAGATAATATAACCCTGCTGGTGGTATCTGAGACTAGCTTCATAGAAGACATAGCATGGAGCACGAGGCTTTGAAGGATGAGCAATAGTCTATAAGGCAGAAAATATTTTTTTACAAAAGCCTTTAAAGCATGATAATGCATAGAGAAGCATCAAAACTATGGAAGTGAAGAAGAGAATAGCATGTTAGGGAACCAGCAATAAGTAGGCTTGTGTAGCTCAAAAATAATACTTACCAAGTGTAATTATGGCAAGGAGCCTGGGAATTTAGCTGGGATCCAATCACACACAGCTTCACATGCTATGCTGAGGAGGCTTTTTTTTTTAATCCTTGTAAGAACAAAAGAGTTAAGTGAAGATTTCTGACTAAGCATATGATGATGATTACACTTTTACAATAAAATCGTGCCTGGCCACATTACAAAAAATAAATTGCACAAAAAAATCACTAGAAGTTAGAAGTGGAATAATAAAGAGATACTGCATTATGTAGTTAAATCAAAAAAGGATGATGTTTTGAGTTGATATGAATCATTGGCAACCGTCTGGTTTCACTGCACATAAACCAGGATTCATAGGAGGTTTATCATTCAAAGGAAGCATCTGCAGAGTAAGTAAACAAGAACTCTTGACACTAATTCTTGATAATTTGAAGAGCTATTTGAAAACAGAATCCGAAAATAATCTTGTCACGGTGACAAAGGGAAAAGACCTCTTTAACCAGGAGAAAGCACTAAGTAATTTTAAACACTGAGCAAGAGCAACTCAAGCTAGAACTCAAAGTACTCATTGAATTTTCTGAGAATGAACTTTTCTATTGTTTTGATAGTCATTTTCTGCAGCAATTTTTGAGGCACAGTCTAACGGAAGAGGATCTAATAAGTAAAGATTTTAATAATGAATAGGAAGTAAACAGTAGGAGTTGAAAGAAAAATCTCTTTCGCGATTCTCTGAAAGCACGGCTGGTGGAAAGTCAGTGATCAAAACAGGTGAATATGGCTCTTGGGCAAGTACATTTTTAGGATGGAAGTGACATGGAAAAATGTGTGAGATCAAAAGAAAGAAGATGGTAGCAGTTATTTAAAATAAACAAGAAACTCATTTTTGAAATGAAGAAGAGCTGAAGATGCTGGGTGTGTGCTGTCAAACGATCAAGAGCAAAGGTGCAAGTTTATGTTGTGTAAGTGGAGGGACACACTTTTCTTCTCTGAGCCGTACACTCATGACAATATGAAAGGAAAAGCAGCAAAAGTATAATAACAAACTTAATGACAGTGATAAGTTTTTGAGGTAGTGTCTATATATGGGGTGAAATATCTAGGCATGATGCACTCTTGTAATCCCAGCATTTGAGAAACTGAAGCAGGAGGATCACAAGTTCAAAGACAGCCTGAGCTACATAGTGAGAACCTGTGAACTACATAGCAAGACTGTTTAAAAAAAAATCTAGTTATCTTGGGAGAAATAAAGGGATTTTGAAGATACAGATGAAACTGGAACCCTGATGTAGTATCAGGGCTCATCTACACTGGTTCCCTAACATCATATGCAACCCAGTCACACAGTCCAGAAAGTAACTATAGCTCAGAGTGCTTCATTAGAAGTTGTTATGGTATAGATGAGATGATAGTCAAAGTGACTGACAATAGATCACTGGAAAGGAAAGGGAATTAAATCAGAAGGATACCTGTAAACTGCGAGAATAAAAATAATTTGAAGGCTTGGAATATTAAGTTAAATAAAATGCATATGGTTGGGACAATGCAATAAACAGAGTAATATGCTTGAAAGGTATTATGAACAAAATAGGTTTGAGGGTTTAGAATTTGGTGAAAGAAAAATTATAGGAAAGTGAGATGGAACACAGGTATTTGTTCATGTATGTGTTGCTTGTTGGAGCATTACTTCTGTCATCATTCACATTTTTCTTTCCCAAAAGACCTGTAAGTTGCAATACATGGTAATGTTAATAGCGAAGAAGAATATAAGATTCTCCAGATTTTTAATACACTCCAAGTTCTTTAGACTCATAAGTGAATCCTAACAGAGCTCAGTCTATTTACTCCAAGATTTGATATAAACATTATTTATTTTCTGCTTAGTAGAAAGAAAGATTCTATAGCAGAATTTAAATTCTGCCTTCTTCCTTGTACATTTTACTATCTACAACTACATTTTAACCTATCTAAAATTGCTATGTATATTAACTTTTCTTGTCTTTTGCTTTTTATTTTGACACAAATCTGTATCTCTTGCACAATAAGCTAAAAAGAAAGGATGAAAGTAAGCATGGAAAACCAAAATAATAAAATCAGTACATTTTGTTATAAAAGAAGAGCAATTAGACAAGGAATACTTACAAATATACTGAAATTAATAAATAGCAATTCAGCCTTAAAATCTGTTCATGTGGTTCTAGGGCTAGATTTCCCTGTGTACCTTACATGACTTCTAATAGGTTACCAAGTCAATATAATCTGTTTCTTTAATCTTATATCAATTTTGTTTTGATTGCCTTATACTTGTTGTTTTATCTCCTGTCTTTCTTTAGACTAGTTGGATTTCTAATGTAGCAATTTCATAACTGTTAATGACTTCATTGAATATTGTCTTTTTCCTCTTCATTCTATCATCTACTTATGGAAATCATATCACCTATCCTAGTCTTCTCTCTTCTATATTATAGCATGTCTTTTGCATTTTCCATTTCTTGATTTGTGCTGATTTTTGAACAATTCCAATCTGTTCAGTTCCGCCTTTCATTAATCCCTTCTCTTCTCTTGTAACATACTTGCTCTCTACTCCAAATATAGTTTCTAATTTCAGTTTTTACTTTTTTTAAATCACTATGAATCCCTTTTGTAGTTCTGCCTGGTAATTGTGATAACATCTTGCTTTTAAGTTATAATCTTTATTCTCTCACTTATATCTTTAAACGTTTAATAATTTTATATTTTATACATGGTAATGGTAATATTTGCAAATTTTGCTGTTCTCATATTACCGTCAAAGATTCTATTGATGATAACTCATGGTAGTTGTCTCTGTATGTGTTTTATGACTTTTTTCCCCCTTGTTCCAAAATCTTGGTCCTTGAAATAGTATGTGTGAGGAAACTTGATGTGCTTGGAATTTTTGTTTCATCCAATGACTGAGACTATAACTAAGTACATTACAGTACTTTTAATTAAATTATATCTTTGAACATTTGTCTGATACAAAGATAATGTAAATTTTAAATCTATTCTTCACTCACATCATATACATACAATATCAAAGAACTATTTGAAAACAAAATCTACATATATGCATATATATATGTAAGTATATAGTGGAAGAGTAATTGATTTTTTATATTTTAATAGAAAGGAGAAAAATATATATTGTATACTTTTATTCACAGTGCTATGGATCAAACCTAGGGCCTTATGCTTGCCCAATGTATTCTGGTGCTGAGCCATACCACTGCTCCATCATTTTATCTATAATTTTAAGAACACCATTGATTATCCCTCAGAGTTGTAGCCTTATGTAGAGACTTAAGCTCTGACTTCCTGCTTTTCAGAAATCCTAGTCTTTTAATCTTTCCATGAATCACAGCAACAAAAGTTTTAGGCTCTGGTGATTGGTAAGTGATTTACTGCAAAGACAGTCTTTATTTAGTGCTGGTGTGACTTCCTGAGTTTATCCTTTCTTGTTATTTTGACCTCCAACAATTTTCTTTTTTCTACTGAAAGTGCAAGTTTATTTGACAGTTCATATCATTGTTTCTTTACATCAAAACATTTTTATTTTATTTGTGCTTCTTATGAAGAAATAAAAATCTACAAACTTCAGTGTCCTCCATAATTTAACTCAGAGATCTGCAAACTGTGGCTGGAAGGTCAAATAAAGCACAGTTCCTATTTTTGTAAATAAAGTTATATAAGGAGATAGCCTTATTCATTCATGGGTATATTTCTTTGGCCACTTTTGTGTTACCAAAGCAAAGTTCAGAAGTTGCTACAGAGATCAGATAGCCTGCAGAATGAAAATATTTATTATCTGCCTTTCACATAATAAGTTTTCATCTAAGTAATTAGCAACTTGTCTATCACGTATGAAATAGCTTGAACTTAAAAAAATAGCAAAGTATTATATAATCTGGATTCATTTTCTTAATGTATGCATAAATTCAATATAGGTTTATATTGTCACTACAGCAGATTAGAACTTCTTTTATTGCACGAGTTGTATATTTAAAAGGTTTTAGTAGCATATCCATCATAAAAATATGTTTAATAAATGCCTTTGATGATGATGATGTTGATGGCGATGATGATATCTTGAATTCCCATAATTTTCTAATCCATGACAGATATAAGAACAGATATCATTTTAGAGAGTTAAATGTACTTGTCAAGTCATTTTGGAATGTGGTAAATCACCTTAATTGGATACGTTTTGCCTCCAGGAATCTTAACTGCTTATGTTCTCTGACACCCTTCCTGATAAAACTCATTGCCATAGATTAAAGCTGTGAATATGACTCACTTTCTAACATTACAGATTTTATTACAGGGGAATGTCTACACTATTTGTGTAATATTCCATGTCCTTCTACAAAAGAAAAAATACACCTTTACATAGAAACAATACAGAATTTTAGTGATAGTTCTGCATTACTTATTTTCAGAATTCAAATAGCTCAACTATTCTAGCCCAACCAGAAAAACAGATAATATTATACACTTTCAAAGCTGTGAGTTCTTTTGGAAATTGCTGCTGACAGTATATGGAAGTGTAGCCGGGAAAAGTAAAAGAAGTGACTGAGAGAAAAACATTGTCATAAAGGAGAAAGAACCCTTAGTCCTGGAATTGGGAACACAGTCCTCGATAAGAGAAAGCAGAGGGGCAAATGAGTGAATGGCATTTCCCAGATAGGAGAAAGTGCTAAGTGAAGTGAATATAGAATTCATGTAAAATGTCCCTAACGGAGGTATGCTGTATTAGATATAAAGGACAGTTGACATTTGCTGAAACACATGAGTGACATGTCCCAGAGAAAAGGAAGGAAATGTGGGACATAATGGCAGCAGGTATTGAGGGCCTGGACAGAAGGTTTTCAGCAGAGCAGTGTTGCCATGACTAGTAGTGATCTGTAGAAAATGTAAGTGAATGGTTTTGATGGAGCAGCATGTGAAAAGGAATAAACTAACTGAAATTTCTGACTGCCATGCAAGTGACTAAGCGGAAGCAGTATGGGTACAAAATCAAGCCATAATCTCTTCAGGAACTAGGCAGTAAGTAAGTCTGAGAAAGGAATGGAAGGAATGCATTCTGAGGGAGAAGTGGGAAGCATAGCATTGAACTTCAGTGCATTTAACTGGTATCTGGATGACAATCGTTTTTGTTAGAAAAAAGTGATTGTAAGATGCTAATGCATAAGTTACAAAAACTTGCAATGTGCCAGACTTCATCATTTGCTTATTTTTCTGTTTGAAATGCTTTTCTTTCACTGGCATGGCTCCTAAGTAAAGAGCACTTACTGAGTGAGTTCATGCACAGAGCACAGGGAATAGCCTACTGGAGGGAGAGGTGCAGTAGAGTTGATCCTGATTATGTGAAACATGATTCTAGTTTAAATGAAATATGTAAACTCAAAGCATGGACCACTGGCAATGTAAATTGAGTATATGTGTTGTAGCCCAACCTAATAGATTCCTCAATGTTAGCAGAAATATGTAAGTGGATCACTTTAAAATGTTAAATGCTATATTAAGGTCAACATTGCCAAAAATATCCATAAATGCTATTTTAAAATGCCATTAAAAAGAAAAAAGAGTAAAGTCTTTCTGGTGTCCCGAATAATGGCCCAGGATTTTGATTCTATAGACGAGAAGCATCGATCTTTATTTTAGGAATCTCATTTCTGACCCAAACTCACCTATGTTTATTGACTGTCAAACTTTACTACAAGATCTATTATTTGTAAGATGGTGTTCCTGAAGTAGTATTGAATGTTTGAAATACAATATCATTGTTGAATCTGTTTGTGATTTAACATTCTACATTGTATCTTATTATGGAGGCTATTATTTTTATAAATCCCACAAAACAACGAGTAAATATTTGCAAAAAGAGCTTAATAGATGACTCCAACATGATTCAACACAGAGTATTTATAGAAAGTATGGTAAGCTTCATATGGAAAGGGCTCTCAGAAGTGCTGACAATACTACTGAAGCAGATTACCTTAAAAGAAAACACATATGGTTCCATTTTATGCCTTTTTGCCCAACTAAATATGTTTAGAGGCTCAGGCTTGCAACCTGCTGAGTGGATCCTATTTTATCCATATGTGGATTATAGAACTGAAGAGGAGGCAGCTAAAATTCTTATTCAGTCAGTTTTTCAAATTCAAGATGAAAAATATGAGCACATACATGGATTTTCCTAGTCTTCACATAGGTTCAACCTCTCAAATTAATTTTTCCCTTTGAATGAACTATGTATTGACATCTCTGCATCCTTAATTTCAGATAGGGTTGGTCCTCTAAAACTCAATATAATTTTGGTTTGCCATAAGACATCTCTCAATTAGAAAGAAGAACATTTTGTGTGAGGATGAAGACAATGATAGCCAACAATACTGCATGGTCTATCTACAACTTTCCCTTTCACTGTAAAACCCTTTTTTCCATTATAAAACAACTAACCTAGGCCACTTGTTATTGCAGTTGCTGTCCAATCTCTCATCTTCACTATGAGACTTTTAGCAGGGTTGTCTACCCTTACTATGTCTATTTCCTTCCCAATATTTCCTTAAAATTCTCCAATCTGGCTTCTCCCAAAAACTATTTTGAAAAATAACCTTGATTTGTCATCAATAGACTACATGCTGTTAAAATTTTATTCTTTCATTTTCTACTTCTCTCAATTTCACTTAAAACTGTTGATTATTCCCTTTGTCTTGGCATTTCCTGGGCATCTGTGGCATTACAATTTCTAATGTTTGTTTCAGTTACAGTTTCACTACTGTTGTAGCCCCTCCTTGGTCTCATCCTATCTCTAGGATTTAAAGGTTAGAGTTTCTCAAAAGCTCAGTTCTCACTTTTCTCTTGACCCTGCACATTTTTCAAAGTTGTGCTGATCCGTTAATCTGACTTCAAACTTCATCCACAAAACACTATATCATATCTAGCTTAGGCTTCCCTTCTAAGCTACAGATAAATATGTCTTCTGTCTATCTCATACCCCTCCTTTGTGTCTCAAAAGAAATATCAAGCTGACTAAGTCTAAAAGTAACCCTGCATCATGGTCCATCTCACTATCCCAATGTGTAGCATTACTTTGTTTTCAGTTGTGTAAACCAGAAACACAAGACTAAACCTTAGCAATCCTCATCCACAGGTTCTGCAATATTTCTACTTTATCTTCCTCATCTCTGTAAAACCCACCCACCCCCCTCTAGCTTTGCTATTACTGCCCTGTCTATGTGTTTCCTGAAGTCTAGCTCAAAAATAGCCCTCAATTTCTACCTTCCTTTCTCAATACTCAGCAATCTTTTGTCATTAACTTCAACTACAGGAAAAAATTCAAGACTAACAAGACCCTTTACCAATCTTTGTCCAATTCAGACAATCATCTACAATGCTCTACATTACTTTCCTCAAAAAGCTTTTTTAAAAGTTTAAAAGATATGAAATATTAATTACTGCTTGGTCACAATATTTGCTTGCCTTGTTACTAATATGAAATAATCAAATTCCTTACCTTAGTTGTTGCCTTTACAATTTGTTCCCATCTGTCAAGCTCATTTTACACCATTCTTCAACTTTATCAACTCTAATAATAAGCCATAAAGCAGTTCATTGTTCCCTTTCTCTGGACTTAACAGTTCTTTCTAAAATTCTTCAAAACTGACAATTTATCTGTCTGACACACTCCTTTTTGTTCTTCCAGATGTTTGACAAAATAAGACAAATGTTGCTTGAAACTGACCTTGATTGTATCAGATAATTTATTCATTAGCCTGTGTTTCCCCATCCCTTGACATGTGTATTCATTTTAGTTCGTATCATGTCATAATTTCTATGCTGGGTTTATATGCATATCCTCTACAAAAGGCTATGATGGCAAGGTTAAAGTCATTAGGTGCCCCTTAGTAAAGCTTCTGGCTCATAACAAGTGTTTAACAAATTTTTGTCATGAAGTAGTAAAATATTTGTAAAACAATAAACGTAAATAAAGGTATCAGAGTTTACTTAAGGAAGAATATTAGGGTACATCTATTGAGGACTGATCAAATTAAAATTAAAATTATATATTTAAAAGACATGAAGAAGATGTTAAAACCAATAGTAAGGATGAAAAGTGGTATGATTAGTGACCAACCTGCTTTGGACACAGGTTAGCACAAAGAGAAAAATGACTTTAAAACAGGTATATCAATAGTTTCTCAGCAGACGAACTTGAGGTCAAAGCCAAGACAAGAGGAGTACAATAAAGAAGGAATATATGTACACGTTTGTTGTGGCGCATTTTGGTGGACAGTATTCTGGAAAGGTAATTTTGGAAAGTCCACATTTCCACACTCTACCCCTGAGTGTCTTATTCAATTTCATGTGGCTTTATTCAAATGCATTAACTGTTTCAGACTTCTGGGGTTCATACTGAAAAGACTTTAATGACTGTAGTTTTTAAAAAATATATTATGGGACCCCAACCCTTCCACTTCCACCAATGTTCTGGTGCTTCTTTCAGGCATTTTGATCTGCTTTTATTTTTAATATATATGAAATAACCCTTCTATTAGTGCTGCATATTCTTTCTCAGGGCTTTGCTTCTTTTTTGTAGATATATGTGTTACTCTCTGTCTAAAATATTCTTCTCCCCTTGCTCTGTCTGAAGTATCAGTTTAGGTTTCCATATTCTTAGAACCCTTTCATGATTTTGATAATTAGGTTATATTTCCTTTATATGTGTGACTGGGGAACTTATTTTTTTTTCACATCATACTACATACTATATTACTGTGTAAACACCCATTTCTTAATCGTGTTTATTGCTAGATTAAAAATTTTAAGAAAGTTACTATGTACCTTAAGTAGATATCTTACTACTGTCTAGCTTTGTCCCTGGCATTTAGTAGAAACTCAGTAAAAATATGTTGTGTGATTACCTAGTGTTATTTTTTTTACCTACAATGTCCTTCAAATGGCTCATGTCCTCAGAGGAGGGGCTTTTAGAAGGTGATTCAATATAGGGTGCTATACTCAGCAATTAATTCATACAATGAGGGGTTCAGTATTTAGGGATTGGGGCGTTTTTAAAGGTGAGTTACTAGCAGTGTGACAAGGGAGGGTATATTCTTATGCAGGGGGCATCCCTTTCCTCTCTGCATCCTGGGTTCCACAAAGAGAGTAGATTTTCATCTCCCATGTTCATCTGCTATGCAATTTCTGCCTTATAACTGGCCAAGCATAGATTGAAACATCAGTCAAAACAGGTCCTTTTTCATGTTGTGGGTGTCATGTATTTTTGTACTACCCAAGAAAAAGTAAGATTTTGGTGCCAGAATTAAGGCCACTGCTATGTCTGTACCTGACAATGTGATTAAGAAGCCTTTGGAACTGGCACACAGCAGGGGTTTGGAAAGGTCTGAAGGTGCTGGCCAGAAAAATTATAAAATGCTTTAAGCTGAACTTGGTAGGAGGTTCTGGTCAAAGTTCAGAAAACTGGAATGCTTATAGAAATGTGACAGCAAATATTATGCTCAGGAAGTTATAATTGAGCAAAAATACTGTACTGGAAGCTTGACTAGCGATTATGTGTGTTATAATTTGGCAGAAAATTCGTCTATATTTTGCCCATGTGTGGAGACTTTGCAGAAAATTGAAACTAAGAGTGATGGATAAATAAGTTAGCAGAGGAAATTTCAAAGCAACACAACATTCAGGCTGTGGCATGGGTATTCCTATCTCCTTTTACTAGATCTACAATGAGAATGAGGAGCAGAGCATATAGTGAGAAACAGTAGCAAACTCTACAGCAAAATATGTAAGTCTATTATTTGAAAGTTTGGAGTTTCACCAGAAAGGAAATGCCTGCAAAGTTGGATAAAGGAGAACATATTTTTGAAAAGATTAGCATTAAAAAGAAACCAAATGCTTTGTTTCAGCATAATATGAAAGATGGCTTAAGGACATCTCAGGAGTCAGTAAAATCCCACATTTCACAGGCTCAAGAGTACAAAATGCAAAGCTTTCTTTCGAAAAGAGAGATGCTGGAATTTCTTCCCTGGGATTTCTTTCACAATGTTCAGTCATTTGGGTACTCCTAGGCCTTTGCAGCCATGGTCTAAGGGGGCCTGGCTATTGCTTGAGCTGGCAGCAGACCTTAGCGTCATCTGTGTGGTGCTGGTTTTATAGCATACAATGTGCATGAAAGTGTGAGCGAAGCCAAAAATGCATTGGTGATGTGGGAAGCCAGGAAGTTGTAGATGCTAGGAATGTGGAACATCTACTGAGGATATCCTATGGTAGTGAGTGCAGCCACCCCAAGAGAGAGGGCATGAAACTTGCAATCAGCAAAGCCATAGAAGACAGAGTTACACAAACCCTTTGAAGTTCACATTGTCACAATATGTCACAGGTGCTGGACACAGAGCTACAGGACTTAATTTTTGCTCTTCTGAGTTTTGATATTACTTG
>RJWT010010575.1:0-24066 GCA_004365215.1 Cuniculus paca
TACAACCCCAAGTACAAACACACTCAGCCACCTTATCTATGACAAAGGGGTTTGAGTTAGCTGCTACACTTTGCTGGCAAAAGAGTGGTGTAAGCCATTTCCTCCCATTAGTTAGTAACCGCCTACATGGACCAACACATTAAGATTTTCCCCTCTTATTTCCACACAGCAGGATCATTTCTAACCTTGAGTTCTACTTCTCCCATACAGTAGTCTCTGGGAAAAGACACCACAGCTGCTGGGAGTTTTGTTGAATGGGGGTGATTAGTCATATCTATGCAATCTGACATTCGGTATGGAAAATTCAGAGAACAAATTTGTGACACTCCCATATTGAAAGAAACACAAACTCTCCAGGTTGCAGACCTGTTCAGTTATCTGAGCAGAATTTGTAGAGTTTGATTTAGCTGTTGCACCTTTCCTGGCAAAAGAGTGCAAGTAAGCAATTTCCTCCCTTTCATTCCCATGAGCTGGATTGCCCAACACATAAAGTTCTTTCCACTCTTATTTCCAAACAGCTGAATCATTTCTAATGTTGAGCTGTACTTCTCCCATGGAGTTCTTTCTGGGGAAACACAACACATGTTCAGAGGAGTTTTGTTGCACCGGGGTGAATAGTCATCTATAAGAAATCGCACTTTCAGTAAGGCAAGTCCCAAAAGCTAACATGTGAATCTCCCATACAGAAAGAAGCACAGCCTCCCCACTGTGCAGACATGTTGAGTTCGCTGAGCTGAAGTTATACTCAGTTTGATTTAGCTTTCGCACCTTACCTGGCAAGTGAGTGGTAGTAAGACATTTACTCCCATTCATTCCTAAGGTCCTAGAGGGACCAAAACACAAAGTTGTTTCTACTCTGGTATCCAAGCAGCAGAATCATTTCTAAAGTTGAGTTCCAGTTCATCCATAGTGTTCTTCTTTGGAAACATACCACAAGGTCTGAGGTGTTTCGTTGAACTGTGGTGCATAGTCATCACTTTGCAATATGACTTTCAGTACAGCAAATCCAGAAAACAAATTTGTGCCTCTCCCATATACAAAGAAGCACAGCCTTCCCAGTGTGCAGACATGTTGAGTTTTCAGAGCTGAAGTTATACTGAGTTTGAATTAGCTGTCACAACTTTACTGGCAAAAGATTGGTAGTAAGCCATTTCCTCCTTTTCATTCCTAAGGGCCTAGATAACCCAACATGTAAAGTTTTTCCACTCTTATTTCCATGCAGCAGGATGTTTTCTAAGGTTGAGTTCTACTTCTCCCATAGAGTTCTTTCTGGGGAAGCAAACCACAACTTCTGGGGAGTTTCGTTGCACTGGGTTGAATAGTCATATCTATGCAATCTGCCTTTCAGTAAGGCAAATCCAGAAACAAATGTGTGACACTCCCATATTTAAACAAACGGAGACTCTATGATGCGCAGACACATTCAGTTCACTGAGCTGAATTTATAGAGAGTTTGATTTAGCTCTTGCACCTTTCCTAGCAATACAGTGCTAGTAAGTAATTTTCTCCCTTTCATTCCCATGGGCCTAGACTGCCCAACACATAAAGTTGTTTCCACTCTTATTTATACATAGCCAAATCATTTCTAATGTTGAGTTCTACTTCTGTCATGGTGTTCTTTCTGGGGATAAATAACAAATGTTCGGGGGTGTTTCCTTACACTGGGGTGAATAGTCATCTATAGGATATCTGACTTTCAGTAAGGCAAGTCCCGAAAGCTAACGTGCATCTCTCCCATATAGAAAGAAGCACAAGCTCCCCAGTGTTCAGACATGTTGAGTTCTCTGAGCTGAAGTTATTCGAGCTCGATTTAGCTGTTGCATCTTTGATGGCAAAACAGTAGAACAAAGTCATTTCCTACCTTTCATTCGTATGGGCCTAGATGGCCCAAAACATAAAGTTGTTTGCACTCTTATTTCCAAACTGCAGAAGCATTTCTAAGATTGACATCTACTACTCCAATGGAGTTCTTTCTGGGGAAACACACCACAACTTCTGAGGAGTTTCATTTCACAGGGGTGAATAGTCATTTCTGCAATCTGCCTTTCAGTAAGGCAAAAGAGAAAAAAACGTGCGCCTCTCTTGTACAGAAAGAAGCACAGCATACTCAGCGTTCAGGTATGTTGAGTTTTCTGAGCTGAAGTCATACTCAGTTTTATTTAACTGTTACAACTTTGCTGGCAAATGAGTTGCAGTAAAACTTTTCCTCGCATTCATTGCTATGTGCTTATATGGCGCAACACACAAAGTTGTTTCCATTCTCATTTCTAGACAGCAGAATCAATACAAACGTTGAGTTCTGCTTCTGCCATTCAGTAATTTCTCAGGAAATGCACCACAAGTTCTGGGGAATTTCGTTGAACGGGATGAATATTTATCTCTATGCAATCTACTTTTCAGTAAGGTAAATCCAGAAAAGAAACGTGTGCCTCTCCCATACAGAAAGATGCACAGCCTCACCAGTGTGCAGACATGTTGAGTTCTGTGAGCTG
Source organism: Cuniculus paca (assembly GCA_004365215.1). NCBI lineage: Eukaryota > Metazoa > Chordata > Mammalia > Rodentia > Cuniculidae > Cuniculus > Cuniculus paca. The sequence continues at coordinate 2,493 of RJWT010010575.1, forward strand.
AAGTTATACTGAGATGGATTTAGCTGTTGCAGATTTGCTGGAAAACAGTGGTAGTAAACCATTTCCTTCCATTGTTTCCTATGGGGCTTCATGGACTAACACATAAAATGGATTCCACTCTTTTTTCCACTCTGTAGAATCATTTGTAACATTGAGTTCTACTTCTCCCATGGAGTTCTTTCTGGCAAAACACACCACAAGTTCTGGGGTGTTTCATTGCAAAGGGGTGAATATTCATCTCTTTGCAACCTCCCTTTCTGTAACGCAAATCCAGAAACACAAACATGTGCCTCTCCTGCATAGAAAGAAGGACAGCTTTCTCAATGTGCAGACATGTTGAACTCTCTGAGCTGAAGTTATACTGAGTTTGATTTAGCTGTTTGAGCATTGCTGGCAAAAGAGTTTTAGTAAGCAACTTCCTTCCATTCATTCCTATGGGCCAAGTGGGCCCTACACAAAAATATGTTTCCACACTTATTTCCACATCACAAAATCATTTCTAACGTTGAGTTATACTTCTCCTATGGAATTCTTTTTAGGGAAACACACCCTATGTTCTGTGGAGTTTCACTGAACAGGGGTCAATAGTCATCTCTATGAAATCTGCCTTTCTGTAAGGCAAATCCAAAAAACAAACTTGTGCCTCTCCCTTACAGAAAGAAGCACAGCTTGTCCAGTGTGCAGACACTTTGAATTCTCTGAACTGAAGTTATACTGAGTTTCATTTAGCTGTTGTTACTTTGCTGGCCAAAGACTGGTAGTAAGCCATTTCCTCACATTCATTCCTATGGGTTTACATGACCAAACACATAAACTTGTTTCCACTCTTATCATCACACAGCACAATCATTTCTAATGTTGAGTACCACTTCTTCCATGGAGTTCTTTCTGGCAAAACACACCACAAGTTCTGGGGAGTTGCGTTGCACAGAGGTAAATAGTCATCTCTATGCAATCTGCCTTTCACTAAGGCAAATCCAGAAAACAAACATGTGCCTCTCCCATATAGAAAGAAGCACAACCTCTCCTTTGTGCAGACATGTTGAGTTCTTATGCTGAAGTTATACTGAGTTTGAATTAGCTGCTACACCTTTGCTGGCAAAAGAGTGGTGTTAGCCATTTCTTCCCATTAGTTAGTAACCGCCTACATGGCCCAACACATAAAGATTTTCCCCTCTTATTTCCACACAGCAGGATCATTTCTAACCTTGAGTTCTACTTCTCTCTTTTAGAGTACACTCTGGGAAAAGCCACCAAAACTTCTGGGAGTTTCGTTGAACGGGGGTGATTAGTCATATCTATGCAATCTGACATTCGGTATGGCAAATCCAGAGAACAAATTTGTGACACTCCCATATTGAAAGAAACACAAACTCCAGGGTTCAGACCTGTTCAGTTATCTGAGCTGAATTTGTAGAGAGTTTAATTTAGCTGTTGCGCCTTTCCTGGCAAAAGAGTGCTAGCAAGCAATTTCCTCCCATTCATTCCCATGGGCCTAGATTGCCCAACACATAAAGTTGTTTCCACTGTTATTTCCAAACAGCCAAATCGTTTCTAATGGTGAGTTCTACTTCTGCCATGGAATTCTTTCTGAGGAAACACAACACATGTTCGGAGGAGTTTTGTTGCACAGGGGAGAATAGTATTCTATAGGAAACCTCGCATTCAGTAAGGCAAGGCCAGAAAGCAAACGTGTGAATCTCCCATATAGAAAGAAGCACCGCCTCCCCAGTGTGCAGACATTTTGAGTTCTTTGAGCTGAGGTTACACTGAGTTCGATTTAGCTGTTGCATCTTTGCTGGCTAAACAGTGGTACAAAGTCATTTCCTACCTTTCATTCTTATGGGGCTAGATGGCCCAAAACATAAAGTTGTTTGCACTCTAATTTCCAAAGAGCGGAAGTGTTTCTAACATTGATATCTACTTCTTCCTTGGAGTTCCTTCTGGAGAAACACACAACAACTTCTGGGGGGTTTCGTTTATCAGGGGTGAATTGTCATCTCTGCAATCTGCCTTTCAGTAAGGCAAATCCAGAAAACAAAAGTGTGCCTCTCCCATATAGAAAGAAGTACAGCTTCCACAGTGTGCAGACTTGTTGAGTTCTCTGAGCTGAGATTACACTGAGTTTGATTTGTCTGTTGCAGCTTGGTTGGCAAAAGAGTGGTAGTAAGCCATTTCCTCCCTTTCATTCCTAAAGGCCTAGATTCCCCAACACACAAAGTTGTTTAAACTCTTATTTTGAGACAGCAGAATCAATTCTAACGTTGAGTTCTACTTCTACAATGGAGTTCTTTCTGGGAAAATGCAACACAAGTTTGGGGATATTCTTTGAACAGGGGTGAACAGTCACTTCTATGCAATATGCTTTTCACTCAGGCAAATCCAGAAAACAACATATGCCTCTCCCATACAGAAGTAAGCACAGCCTCCCCAGTGTGTAGACATGTTGATTTCTCTAAGCTGAAGAAATATTGAGTTTGATTTAGCTTTTGCAGCTTTTCTGGCAGAAGAGTTGTTGTAAGCCATTTCCTCTTCTTCATTCCAAAGGGCCAAGGTGGGACAACACATAAAGTTGTTTCCACTCTTATTTCCACATAGCAGAATCATTTCTAACGTTGAATTCTACTACTTCCATTGGAGTTCTTTCAGGGGGAAAAAACGAACTCTGGGGGTTTCGTTGCACTGTGGTGAATACTCATCTCTATACACACTGCCTTTTAGTAAGGCAAATCCAGATAACAAACGTGTGCCTCTCCCATACAGAAAGAAGCACAGCTTCCACAGTGTGCAGACATGTTGAGTTCTCTGAGCTGAGGTTGCACAGAGTTTGATTTTTTCTGTTGCAGCTTGGTTGGCAAAAGAGTGGTAGTGAGCCATTTCCTCCCATTCATTCCCATGGGCCTAGATGGCGCAACACTTAAAGTTGTTTCCACTCTTACTTCACACAGCAGACTCATTTCTAACTTTGAGTTCTATTTCTTCCATGCAGTTCTTTCTGCTGAAAGACACAAGAAGAAGTGGGGAGTTTTCTGCAAAGGGGTGAATAGTCATCTCTATGCAATCTGCATTTCAGTAAGTAAATCCAGCAAACAATCGTGTGCACCTCCCGAGTAGAAAGAAGCACACACTTCCCAGTGTACACACATTTTGACTTCTCTGATCTGAAATTATACTGAGTTTGGTTTAGCTGTTGAAACTCTCCTGGCTAAAGAGTGATAGTAAGCCATTTCCTCCCATTCATCACTTTGGGGTTAGATGGCCAACACAGAAGGTTTTTCCACTCTTATTTCCACACAGCACAATCATTTCTAACATTGATTTCTACATAGCCCATGGAGTTTTTTCTGGGGAAACACACCACAAGTTCTGGGCAGTTCCGTTGCAAGGGGGTGAATATGAATATCTATGCAATCTATCTTTCAGTAAGTCAAATCCTGGAAACGAATATGTGCCACTCCCATATTGAAAGAAGCACAGCCTCCCCGGTGTGCAGATATGTTGTGTTCTTTTAGCAGAAGTTATACTGAGTTTGACTTAACTGTTGCATCTTTCCAGGCAAAAGAGTTGTAGTAAGCCATTTCCTCCATTTCATTCCTAAGTGCCTAGAAGGCCCAACACATAAAGTTTTTCCACTCTTATTTTAACACAGCAGAATCATTTCAAATGTTGAGCTCTATTTCTCACATGAAGTTCTTTGTGGGGAAACACACCACAAGTTCTGGGGAATTTCATTGCACAGGGGAGTCTAGTCATCTCTATGCAATCTGCCTTTCAGTAAAGCAAATCCAGAAAACAATCGTGTTCCTCTCATGTATAGGAAGAATCTGAGCCTCCACATGGGGCAGACATGTTGAGTTCTCTCTGCTCAAGTTATACTGAGTTTGATTTAGCTGTTGCAGCTTGGTTGGCAAAAGAGTTGTAAGCCTTTTCCTTCTATTCATTCCTACAGGCCTAGATGGCCCAACACATAAAGTTCTTTCAGTTCTTGTTTCCACAGAGCAGAATCATTTCTCATGTTGATTTCTACTTGTTCCATTGAGTTTTTTCTGGTGAAAATCACCAAAAGTTCTTAGAAGTTTCTTTGCACACAGGTGAATACTAATCTCTATGAAGTTGGCCTTTAAGTAAGGCAAATCTGGAAAACAAACATGTGCCTCTCCCTCATAGAAAGAAGCACAGTCTCCCGAGTGTGCTGACATGATGAGTTCTCTGATGTGAGGTTATACTGAGTTTCATTTATCTGTTGCAGCTTTGTTGGCAAAAGAGTACTAGTAACCCTTTTCCTCCCATTCATTCCTAGCGGCCTACATAGCCCAACACATAAAGATGTTTCCTCTCTTATGTCCACACATCAGAAATATTTCTAAAGCTGAGTTCTACTTCTCACATGGAGTTCTGTCTGGGGAAACACACCACAGGTATTGGAGAGTTTCGTTGCACAGGGGGGAATAGTCATCTCCATGCAGTCTGCCTTTCAGTAAGGAAATCTAGAAAACAAACGTGTGCCTCTTCCATATAGAAAGAATCACATCCTCCCCAGTGTGCCGACATGTTGAGTTCTCTGAGCTGAAGTTATACTGAATTTCATTTAACTGTTGCAGCTTTGCTGGCAAAAGTGTGGTAGTAAGCCTTTTACTCCCATTCATTCATAGAGGCCTACATGGCCCAACACATAAAGATTTTTATGCTCTTATTTCCACACAGCAGAATCATTTCTAACATTGAGTTCTACATCTCACATGGAATTCTTTCTGGTGAAACACACCATATGTTATGGGGAGTTTCGTTTCACAGGGGTGAACAGTCTTCTCTATGTTGTCTGCCTTTCAGTAAGGCAAATTCAGAAAACAACTGTGTGCCTCTCTGTTATAGAAACAAACACAGCCTCCCAGGTGTGCACCACTGTTGAGTTCTCTGAGCTGATGTCATACTGTGTTTGATTCAGCTGTTGCAGCTTTGCTGGCAAAAGGGTTGTAGTCCGCCTTTTCCTCCCATTTGTTCTTAAGGGCCTAGATGGACAAACACATAAAGATTTTTCCAGTCTTATTATCACACTGCAGAAGCATTTCTAACGTTGAGCTCTACTTCTCCCATGGAGTTCTTTCTGAAGAAAAACACGACAACGTCTGGGGAGTTTCACTGCACTGGGATGAATACTCATCTCTATGAATCTGCCTTTCAGTCAGGCAAATCCAGAAAAAAAACGTGTGCCTCTCCCATGTAGAAAGAAGCACACCTTCCCCAGTGTGCAGACATGTTGGGTTCTCTTAGCTGAAGTAATACTGAGTTTGATTTGTTGGTTTTAGCTTCTTGGCAAGAAAGTGGTAGTAACCCTTTTCCTCCCATTCATTCCTAAGGGCCTAGATGGCCCAATACATAAAGCTGTTTCCATTCTTATTTCCAGACAGCAGAAACCTTTGTAACTTTGGGTTATATTTCTGCCATGGAGTTCTTTCTGGCGAAGCACAATGCATGATCTGAAGAGTTGCATTGCTGATGGTGAATTGTCATCTCTATGCAATCGGCCGTTCAGAAAGGCAAATCCTGAAAATAAACCTGTGTCTGTTCATAAAGACCGAAGCACAGCCTCCCCAGTGTGCAGATATATTGAGTTATCTGATCTGAAGTTACACTGAATGTGATTTCGCTGTTTCACTTTCCTCACAAAAGAGGTATAGTAGACCATTTGCTGCATTTCATTCCTATGGGCCTAGAAGGACCAACACATAAAGGCGTTCCCACTCTTACTTCCACACAGTAGAATCATTTCTAACATTGAGTTACTCTTCTCCAATTGAGTTCTTCCTCGGGAAACACACCAGAAGTTCTGGGGAGTTTTGTTGCACAGGGGTGAATAGTCATCTCTATGCGATCTGCCTTTCAGTAAGGCAAATCCAGAAAATAGACGTATGCCCCTCCCATATAGAAAGAAGCACAGACACCCCACTATGCAGATAGGTAGAGTTCTCTGAGCTGAATTTATACAGTTTGATATAGCTGTTTCAACTTTCCTGGCAAAAGACTGGTATTAAACATTTTCCTCCATATCATTCCTAAAGGCCTAGAAGGCCGAACACATAATTCTGGTTCCACACTTATTTCCATGCAGCAGAATCATTTCTCACATTGAGTTGTACTTCTCCCATGGAGTTCATTCTGGGTAGACACACCACAAGTTCTGGGGATTTTCATTGCCCAGGGGTAAATTGTCATCTCTATGAAATCTGCCAATTAGTAAGGCAAAACCAAAAAACAAATGTGTGTCTTGCCCATATAGAAAGAACCAAAGCTTCCCCAATGTGAAGTTATGTTGAGTTCTGTGAGCTGGAGTTATACTGAGTTTCATACCACTGTTGCAGTTTTCCTGGCAAAAGAGAGGTAGTAAGCCATTTCCTCCAATACACTTATCTTTATAGATGGCCCAACACATAAAGATGTTTGCACTCTTATTTCCAAACAGCAGAAGCATTTCTAACATTAAGTTTTTTGTCTCCCATGGAGTCCTTTCAGGTGAAGCACATCACAAGTTCTGGGCAATTTCTTTGCATAGGGATGAAGACTCATCTCTACGCAATCTGCCTTTCAGTTGGGCAAATCCAGAAAACAAACATGAGCCTCTCCAGTATATAAAGAAGTGCAGCCTCCCCAGGGAGCCGATATGTTGAGTTCTCTGTGCTGAACTTATGCTGAGTTTGATTTAGATGATTCAGCTCTCCCGGCATAACAGTGTTAGTAAGCTAATACCTCCCATGCATTCCTAGGGGCCTAGAGGGCCCCAAAAATAAAGATGATTCCACTCCTATTTCCACACAGCCGAATCAATTGAAACATTTATTTATACTACTCCTGTGCTGTTTTTCTGGGAAACACACCACAAGTTCTTGTGAGTTTTGTTGCACAGGGGTGAATAGTCATTTCTCTGCAATCTGCCTTTCAGTAAGGCAAATCCAGAAAAAAAAATGTATGACTCAAATGTATAGAAAGAATGACAGCCTCCCCAATGTAAAGATATGTGGAGTTCGAGTTTACTGTCTATAAATGTAAGAACAACCATTTTGAAGAAAGCAAGAGACACTAGGGCAACCATTGTTAATCTCCTGTTGTTATGTTTTGAAAACCTGTATAGCTTGCAGTGTTCTGCTTTGAAATGCTATATTATGTTTGACTCTATACCGCTTTCTTTTGTTTTTTTCATTCTGTTTTGTTTTGTTTTGTCCTATTTTCTTTAAAATAATTTTAAAAATACAAATAAAAGTAAAATAAAGATATGTGGAGTTCTGTGAGCTGAAGTTATACTGCATTTCATATAGCTGTTGGTGCTTTCCTGGCAAAAAACTGGTAGTAAGCCATTTCCACCCATTTATTGCAAAGTGTATAGATGACCCATAACATCACATTGATAACGCTCTTATTTCCAAACAGCAGAATAATTTCTAATGTTGAGTTATGTTTCTCCCAGGAAGTTTTTCTGGGCAAACCCACCACAAGTTCTGGGGAGTTTCGCTGAACACATGTGAAGAGTCATCTCTATTCAATCTGCCTTTCATTAAGGGAAATCCAGAAAACAATTTGTGAACCTCTCCCATATAGAATGAAACACAGCCTCCCCAGTGTGGAGATATGTTGAGTTCTCTGAGATGAAGTTATACTGAGTTTAATTTTGCTGTTGCAGCTTTCCTGGCAAAACAGTGGTAGTAAGACTTTTCCACTTATTCATACATTTTGGCCGAGATGGCCCAACACATAAGGTTTTTTCCACTCGTCTTTCCATACAACAGAAAATTTCAATGTTAAGTTATATTTCTTCCATGGAGTTCCTTCTGGGGAAACACACCACAAGTTTTTGGGTGTTTGGTTGTACAGGGGTGAATATTCATCTCTATGCAATCTGCCTTTAGGTAAGGCAAATCCAGAAAAAAAACGTGTGACTCGAACATATAGAAAGAATAACAGCATCAGCAATGTGAAGATATGTTGAGTTCTGCGAGCTGAATTTACACTGCGTTTCCATAGCTGTTGGAGCTTTCCTGGCAAAAAACTGGTAGTAAGCCATTTCCTCCCATTTATTGCTAAGTGTATAGATGACACATAATATAACGTTGATAACGCTCTTATTTCCAAATAGCAGAATAATTTCTAACGTTGAGTTATGCTTCTCCCTGGAAGTTCTTTCTGGGCAAACCCACCACAAGTTCTGGGGAGTTTCACTGAACACGTGTGAAGAGTCATCTCTATTCAATCTGCCTTTCATTAAGGCAAATTCAGAAAACAATCATCAGCCTCTCCCATATAGAATGAAACACAGCCTCCCCAGTGTGGAGATATGTTCAGTTTTCTGAGATGAAGTTATACTGAATTTGATTTTGCTGTTGCAGCTTTCCTGACAATACAGTGGTAGAAAGACTTTGCCTCATATTCATTCATTTGGGTCGAGACGGCCCAACACATAACGTGTTTTCCTCTCTTATTTCCATACAGCAGAAAATTTCAATGTTAAGTTATATTTCTTCCATGGAGTTCCTTCTGGGGAAACACACCACAAGTTTTTGGGCGTTTGGTTGTACAGGGGTGAATATTCATCCCTATGCAATCTGCCTTTTGGTAAGGCAAATCCAGACATCAAACGTGTGACTCTCCCATATAGAATGAAGCCCAGGCTCCTTCACGTACAGATATGTTGAGTTCTCTGAGCTGAAGTTATGGTGAGCTTGATTTAGCTTTTGCAGCTTTCCTTCTAAAAGCATGGTTGTAAGACTTTTACTCACATTCATTCCCACGGGACTAGATGTCCCAACACATAAAGTTGTTTCCACTCTTATTTCCACAAAGCAGAATCATTTCTAACGTTCAGTTCTTCTTCTCCCATGGAGTTCTTTCTGGGGAAACACACCACAAGTTCCTGGGGACTTCGCTGCACAGGGATGAATAGTCATCTCTATGCACTCTGCCTTTCAATAAGGCAAATCCAGAAAACAAATGTGTGCTACCCCCATATAACAAGAAGCACAGCCTCCCCAGTGTGCAGACATGTTGAGTTCTGTGAGCTGAAGTTACACTGAGTTTTATTTAGCTTTTACAGCTTTCCTGGCAAAAGAGTGGTAGTAAGCCATTACCTGCCATTCATTCCAATGGGCCTAGATGGCCCAACACATAGTTTTTTCCATTCTTATTTCCACACAGCAGAATCATTTCTAGCATTGAGTTCCAATTCTCCCTTAGAGTTCTTTCTGGCAAAACACACCACAAGTTACGGGGAGTTTCGTTGCACAGGGGTGAATAGTCCTTTCTATGAAATCTGACTTTGAATAAGGCAAATCCAGAAAAGAAATGGGAACCTCTCCCATATAGAAAGAACCACAACCTCCCCACATTGCAGATATGTGGAGTTCACTGACCTGAAGTTATACTGAGTTTGTATTATCTATTCCTGCTTTCCTGACAAAAGAGTGGTAGTAAGCCTTTTCCTCCCATTCATTCCTATGTGCCTGGGTGGCCCAACACATAAAGTTGTTTCCACTCTTATTTCCACACAGCAGCATCATTTCTAACATTAACTTAGAGTGCTTCAAACGGAGCTCTTTCTGGGGAAGTACATCACAAGTTCTGGTGAGTTTCTTTGCACATGAGTGAATAGTCATCTCTATATAACCTGAGTTTCAGCAAGACATTTCCAGAAAACAAAAGTGTACCATTTCCATGAACTAAGAAACACAGCCTTCCCAGTGTGCAGATAGGTTGAGTTCTCTGAGCTGAAAAGGCACAGCCTTCCTAGTGTGCAGATATGCTGATTATAGCAAGCTGAAGTCATACTGAGTTTGATTAAGCTGTTGCTGTTTTTCCTCAAAAGAGTGGTAGGAAGCCATTTCCTCCCATTCATTCCTGTGGGCCTAGATGGCCCAACACATAAAGTTGCTTTCACTCATTTCCTTACAGCAGAATCATTTATAACATTGAGTTGTACTTCTCCCTTGGAGTTCTTTCTGGGGAAACACATGGAAAGTTCTGGGAGGTTTCCTTGCACAGGGGTGAATAGTCATACCTATGCACTTTGCTTTTAATTCAGGCAAATCCAGAAAACAATGTGTTCCTCTCCATATAGAAAGCAGTACAGCCTCCACAGTGTGCAGATATTTTGAGTTCTCTGAGCTAAAGTTATGAGTTTGATTTAGCTGTTGCAGTTCTTTTGGCAAAACACAGGAAGTAAGCCATTGACTCCCATTCATTCCTAAAGGGCATAGATGGCCCAACACATAAAGCTGTTTCCACTGTATTTTCCACACAGCAGTAGAATTTCTTAGGTTGAGTTATACTTCTCCCATGGGGATTTTTTCTGCAGAAACACACCACAACTTTTGGTGAAATTCGTTGCACTGGTTTAAATAGTCAACTCTATGCAATCTGCCTTTAAGTAAGGCAAATCCAGAAAACACACGTGTGCCTCTCCCATATAGAAAGAGTAAGAGCCTCCCTAGGGTGTAGATATATTTATTTCTCCGAGCAGAAGTTATATTGAGTTTGATTTAGCTGTTGCAACTTTCCTGGCAAAAGAGTGTAGTAAGGCATTTCCTCATATTCATTCCTAGGGGCACTGATTGCCCAACACATAAGTTGTTTCCACTCTTATTTCCACCCAGGAGAAAAATTTCTAATGTTCAGTGATATTCTCCCATGTAGTTCATTCTAGGGAAGCACCCCACATGATCTGGGATGTTTTCTTTCAAATGTGTGATTAGTACTCTCTATGCAGCCTACCTTTCAATCAGGCAAATCATGAAAACAAATGTGTGCCTCCCCTATACGGACAGCAACACTACCTCCCCACTGTGTGCATATGTGAGCTCTCTGAGCTGAAGTTATACTGAGTTTGATTTAGCTCTTGCAGCTTTCCTGGCAAAATAGTGGTAATAAGGCATTTCCTCACATTCATTCCTATACACCTACATGGTCCAAAATATAAAGTTGTTTCTACTCTTGTTTAGACACAGCAGAATCATTTGTCAGTTTGAGTTATGCTTATCCCATGGAGTTTTTTCTGGGGAAATGCTCCACAATTTCTGGTGAGTTTCGTTGTATGCCTGTGAATAGTCATCTCTATGCAATCTTCTTTTCAGAGAGGCAAATTCAAAAAACACACATATATCTCTTCTGTATATAAAGAAACAAAGTTGTTTTCACTCTTATTACCACACAGCAGCATCATTTCTAAAATTGAGTTATACTTCTCCCATGCACTTCTTTCTGGGGAAAGACTACAAAAGTTCTGGCGACTTTCTTTGAACAAGTTTGAACAGTCATCTCTATGCAATCTTCCTTTCAGTAATGCAAACCCAGAAAAAAAACATGTGTCTCTTCTGTATAGAAAGACACACAACCTCCCTAGTGTGCAGACAGGTTGAGTTCTCTGAGTTATAGTTATACTGAGTTTGATTTTGTTGTTGCAGCTTTCCTGGCCAAAGAGTGATAGTAAGCAATTTCCTCTGGTTGTTTCCTATTTGCCTAGATGGCCCAACATAAAATATTGTTTCCACTCTCATTTCCACACTGAAGAACCATTTTTAACGTTGAGTGATACTTCTCCCATGGCGTTTTTTATGGGGAAACACACCAAAATTCTGGGGAGTTTTGTTTCAAAGGCGTGAATAGTCATCTCTATGCAATCGGTCTTTCAGTAAGGCAAATGAAGAAAACAAATTTCTGCTTCTCCTGTATAGAAAGAAGCACTGCCTCCCCACAGTCTAGATATGTTGAGTTCTCTGAGCTGAAGTTACACTGTATTTTATTTAGCTGTTGCATCTATCCTGGCTAAAGAGTGGTAGTAAGCCATTACCTCCCATTAATTCCTCTTTGCCCAGAAGGCCCAATACATAAAGTTGTTTCCATTGTTATTTCCAGACAACACAAGCATTTGTAACATTGAGTTATACTTCTCTCATGGAGTTCTTTCTGGGGAAACACAACACAAGTTCTGGGGAGTTTCATTTCACAGGGTGAAGAGTCACCTTTATGCAATCTGCTTTTCAGTAATTCAAATCCAGAAAACAAAAATGTGCTACTCCTGTATACAAAGAATCACAGCCTCCCCAGTGTGCAGACATGTGTTGTTCTCTGAGCTGAAGTTATACTGACTTTGATTTAGCTCTTGCTGCTTCCCTGGCAAAAGAGTGGTAGTAAGGCATTTCCTCCCATTCATTCCTATGGATCTAGATGGTCCAACACATAACATTGTTTATACTCTTATTTAGACACAGCAGAATTTTTTCTAACTTTGAGTTATGTTTCTCACATGGAGTTTTTCTGGGGAAATGCACCACTTTTTCAGGGGAGTTTCACTGTACAGGTGTGAGTAGTCATCTTTATGCAATCTGCTCTTCAGTAAAGCAAATCTAGAAAATAAACATCTGCCACTCCTGTAAGGGAAGAAGCACCACCTCACCACATAGCAGATATGTTGAGTTTTCTGAACTGAAGTTATACTGAGTTTCATTTCGCTGTTGCAGCTTTCTTGGCTGAAGACTGGCACTTAGCCATCTGCTTCAATTCATTCCTATGAGCTGAAAAGGCCCAATACATAAAGTTGTTTCCACTCTTATTTTCAGACAGCAGAATCATTTCTAACATTGAGTTATGTATCTCCCATTGAGTGCTTTCTCAGTAACACACCATAAATTCTAAGGAGATTGGTTGACAGTGGAGAATAGTCATCTGTATGAAGTCTGCCTTTCAGTAAGGCATATATATAAAGCAAAATTTTGCCTCTCCCATATAGAAAGAAGGACAGCCTCAGCAGTGTGTAGACATGTTGAGTTCTCTGAGCTAAACTTATATTGAGTTTGATTTACATATTGCAGTTTTCTTGGCAAAAGAGTGGTAGTAAGCCATTACCTCCCATTCATTCCTAAGGACCTAGATGGCCCAAAACAAAAAGTTGTATCCATTCTGATTTCCACTCAGCACAGTTATTTCTAACATTGAGTTTTACTTCTCCAATGGAGTTCTTTCTGGGGAAATGCACCACAAATTTTGTGGGCTTTTATTGAACAAGGCTGAATAGTCATCTTTATGCTATCTCCGCTCAGTAATTCAAATCCAGAAATCAATCCAGTGCCATTTCTGTATAGAGAGAAACATAACCTCCCCAGTGTGCAGACATGTTGAGTTCTCTGAGCTGAAGTTATACTGATTTTCATTTTGCTGTTGTAGCTTTGTTGGCAAAAGAGTGGTAGCAAGCCATATCCCCTGGTACTTTCCTGTGAGCCAAGATGGCCAAACACATTAAGATGTTTCCACTCTTATTTCCACACAGAAGAACCATTTCTAACTTTGCATGATACGACTCCCATGGAATTTTTTCTGGGGAAACACACAAGACCTGAGGATTTTCGTTTCAAAGGCTTGAATAGTCATCTCTATGCAATCTGCCTTTCAGTAAGGCAAATCAAGAAAACAAAGGTGTGCCTCTCCTGTATAGAAAGAATCACCACCTACCCACAGTGTGGATATGTTGAGTTCTCTGAGCTGAAGTTATGCTGAGTTTGATTTAGATGTTTCATGTTTCCTGGCAAAAGAGTGGTAGTAAGCCATTACCTCCCTTTCATTCCTAAGGGCCTAGATGGGCTAATGCATAAAGTTGTTTCCACTCATATTTCCACACAGCAGAATCATTTCTAACATTGAGTTATAATTATCCCATGGAGTTCTTTCTGGGAAACACACAATAAGCTCTGTGGATTTTCCTCACTAAGGGGTGAAATGTCATCTCTATGCAATCTGCCTTTCAGTAAGGCAAATCCAGAAAATAAACGTGCTCATCTTCCATATAGAAAGAAGCACAGGCTCCCCAGTGTGCATATATGTTGAGTTCTCTGACCGGAGGTTATACTCAGTTATTTTACCTGTTGCATCTTTTCTGGCAAAAGGGTGGTAGCAAGCCATTTCCTCCCTTTCATTCCTAAGTGCCTAGATGACAGAACACTTAAACATGTTTCCACTGTTATTTTCACAGAACAGAATCACTTCTAACGTTGAGTTATACTTCTCCCATGGAGTTCTTTTGGAGGAAACGCATCACAACTTCTGCAATGTTTTGTTGAATAGGGGTGAATAGCCATCCCTATGCAATCAGCCTTTCAATAAGGTAAATGAAGAAAGGAAACTTGTGCCTCTCCTGTATACAAAGAAGCACTGCCTTCCCACTATGCACCTATGTTGAGTTCTCTGAGCTGAAGTTATACTGATTTGGATTTAGCTTTTGCAGCTTTCTTGGTAAAAGAGTGCTACTAAGCCATTTCCACCCATTCATTCCTATGGGCCTAGATGATCCAACACTGAAAGTTGTTTCCACACTTATTTCCACACAGCAGAATCATTTCTAACATTGAGTCATTATTCTTCCAAGGAGTTTTGTTTTGTTTTTTTTTTTTGGAAGCAAACTACAATTTCTGGGGAGTTTCTTTGCACATGGGTGAATAGTCATCTATGTGCAAACTGCCTTTCAGTAAGGCAAATCCAGAAAACTAACATGTGTCTCTGCCATACAGAAAGAAGCACAGCCTCCCCAGTTCACAGATATCTTGAGTTCTCTTAGCTGAAGTTATACTGAGTTTGATTTAACTGTTGCACCTTTCCTGGTAAAGGAGTGGTTGTAAACCATTACCTCCCTTTGATTCCTATAGGCATAGATGACCCAACAAATAAAGTTGTTTACACACTTATTTCCACACACTTGAATCATTTCTAATGTTGAGTTATACTTCTCCTATGGAATACTTTCTGGGGAAACACACCAAAAGTTGTGAGGAGTTTCTTGGCACAGAGGTGAATAGTCATCCTGTGCAAACTGCCTTTCATTAATGCAAATCCAGAAAACAAATATGTGACTCTCTGGTGTATGAAGAATCACAGCCTCCCCAGGGTGAAGGTAAGTTGAGTTCTCTAAGCTCATATTACACTGTGACTGATTTATCTGTTTTACCTTTCCTGGTAAAGGAGTTGTAGTAAAGCCATTTCCTCCCATTCCTTCCTATGGCCGTAGATGACACAACACATGAAGTTGTTTATGCACTTATTTAAAAACAACAGAATAATTTCTAACATTGAGTTATTCTTCAGCTAAGACGTTCATTTTGGGGAAAAACACCACAAGTTCTGAGGAGTTTTGTTATACAGCTATGAAGAGTGATCTCGTGAAAGCTGCCTTTCTGTTAGGCACATCCAGAAATCAACCATGCACCTCTCTGGTATAGAAAGAAGCACAGCCTACCCAGTTTGCAGATATGTTGAGTTCTCTGAGCTGAAGTTATACTGAGTTTGATTTAGCTGTCGCCACTTTCCTGGTCAAGATTGTTAGTAATCCTTTTGGTAAGACTTTTTTTCCATGGGCCAAAATGCACCAACACATAATGTTGTTTCTACACTTATTTCCACACAGCAGAATCATTTCTAACGTGAGTTATACTTCTCCCATGTAGTTATTTCTGGCAAAACACACCTCCATTACTGGGTAGTTTCGTTGCAAAGGGTGAATACTCATCACTGGGCCAACTCCATTTTGTAAGCCAAATAAAGAAAACAAACTTGTGCCTCTCCCATATTCAATAGAAGCACAGCATCCCCTGTGTGTTGATATGTTGAGTTCTCTGATTTAAATTTATAGCGAGTTTGATTTAGCTGTTGCAGCTTCCCTGGAAAAATAGTGGTAGTAAGCCATTTCCTCATATTCATTCCTAAGAGCAAACATGACACAACACATAAAGATCTTTCCACACTTATTTCCAAACAGCAGAATTATTTTTAATGTTGAGTTATACTGCTCGCATGTAGTTCTTTCTGGGACAAAACACCACAAGTTCTGTGGTGTTTTGTACCACAGCAGTGATTAGTCATCTCTGTAAAAACTGCTTTTCAGTAAGGAAAATCTAGAAAACAAATGTGTGCCTCTGCCATTTAAAAGAAACACAACCTCCCCAGTGTGCCGATATGTTGAGTTCTCTGAGCTGAAGTTATACTGAGTTTGATTTAGCTCTTGTAGCTTTCCTGGTAAAAGAGTGGTAGTAAGTCATTTCCACTAATTCATTCCTAAGGGCCTAGATGACTCAACAGATAAAGTTGTTTGCACACTAATTTCCACACAGCACAACCATTTCTAACATTTAGTTATACTTTTCCCATAGTGTTCTTTCTCCAAAAACACACCACAAATTCTGGGGAGTTTTGTTGCACAGGGGTGAATAGTCATCGCTGTGCAAATTACCTTTCTGTAAAGCAACTCCAGAAAAAAAATGTCCCTCTCATTTGTGGAAATGAGCAAAGTCTCCCCAGTGTGCAGATGTGTTGAGTTCACTGAGCTGAAGTAATACTGTTTTTGATTAAGCTATTTCAGCTTTAATGGCAAAAGAGTGGTAGTAAGCCTTTTCCCCACTTTGATTCCTATGGGCTTACGTGCACCAACACATAAAGTTGTTTTGAACTTATTTCCACACTGTAGAATCATTTCTAACGTTGAGTTAGTCTTCTTCCATTGATTTCTTTCGGGGAACACAAATCATGTTCTGGGCAGTTTCATTGCAAAGGGTTGAATAGACATCTCTGGGCAACTGCCTTTCAGTAAAGCATATCCAGAAAACTAACGTGTGCCTCTCCCGTATAGAAAGAAGCACAGCCTCCCCAGTGTGCAGGCATGTTGAGTTCTGTGAGCTGAAGTTATACTGAGTTTGGTTTAGCTGTTGCCGCTTCCCTGGCAAAGAAGTATTTATAATGCATTTCCTCCCATTCATTCCCATGGGCCTGGATGCAGTAACACATAAAGTTGTTTCCACAGTTACTTCCACACAGCAGTGTCATATTAAACATTGATTTATACTTCTCCCATGGAGTTCTTTCTACAGAAACAGCACAAGTTCTGTGGTGTTTTGTTTCACACGGGTGATGTGTCATCTCTCTGCAAATGGCTTTTCAGTAAGGCAAATCCAGAAAACAAAAGTGTGACTCTCCCTTATAAAAAGAAGCACATCCTCCCCAGGGTTTACTTATGTTCAGTTCTCTGAGCTAAAGTGTTATGGTTAATACATTGTGTCTACTTTAGCAGTTTAGAGCTTTAATTGAGCAACTCAGCAGGGAGCCAGGGTTCTTACTTTGTAAAATTCCTCATCCTGTGCAAAGGAGGCCAGAGATGTTTTGTAAGTGTAAACCCCCCTGAAAGGGGGTGGTTGTGTGCAATATAAGGGTGGAGAAGTGGCTTGTATTTTGCTCTTTTGCTCTGGCTGCTGCTTTGAAATGTTGCCCCAGTGTCATGCATTGGAGCCTGCAGATTATGGACTGAAACCACCAAGAACTGTAAGCTAAATAAACTTTTCCTTGCTTCACTTTGTGTGTCAGGTGGTTTTTTCCAGCAATGAGAAAAGTAACCAAAACAGAATTTGGCACCCATGGAGTGGGGTCATTGCTGTGACTGTACCTGACCATGTGTTCAAAAGCCTTTGGGAATTGCTTGTGGGAAGACTTTGGAAATGTTCAGAGATGTTGCCTGAAACAGAAGACCTGTCACAGCTTAGGCTGTTCTATAGAGGAGATTCTGCTCAGAGCTCTGTAGACCAGAAGGCTGATAGAAAGCCTGCTGGTAAAGACCATGTCTGGGAGGATTCAACTGGAAAGAAGGTCTGCATTGGTTTTTGGACTCCAGGTGATGTATGTTATGGCTTAGCAGAAAGTTTGTCTGCATTCTGCTCATGTCCAGAGACTTTCTCTGAGATTGAGATTAAGGATGGTGGACTGATTAATCTGGCATGAGAAATATCAAGGCAGTTGAATGTTGAGGCAGTGACATGGAAATGGAAAAGACGGCCTGAAGGCAGTGCAAAAAACACCAGGTTTTGAACCTTTGCAGCTTCCAAACTGCAAAGTTGAAAGACTGCTTTGAGAAGAAAGCCTCAGAGCACCATATTCCAGAGTGGTGGCAGAGACCCCAAGAAGTTCCAGAATGGCTGTAGTATAGAGAATCTGTTCCTCACAATCAGCTTCAGACTGCCCAGTGATCCTGGCACCTGACCCCTACAGTCAAGAGAGAGGAAAGTCTGGCTACTACTGCAGCTTGCAGCAGACCTCAGCATCATCCATGCAGTGCTGGCTTTAGGTGCACATGGAATTAACATGTTCTGAGATTGAGAAGGCTTCTACCCTGATTTCAGAGGTCCTGGGAGGCCAGAGTGCCCCTGAGAAGGCAGCGTGCTAAGCTGTGAGTATGAAGAAAAAAGGTGCACTGGAGAGCCCAGAAGTTTGGAAAAGCCAGGAAAGTGGATCATCTAAGGAAACCTGCAATGAGGGAGCAGAGCCAGCACGAGAGAGATGCCATGGGATTTGTGACTAGAAGTGCCATAGGGTTGGAGCCACACAATCTATTTGGAGCTTACAATTTGCCACAGATTCCTTCTGATGCTGGACAAGCAACTATAGTATTTAACATTTATCTTGCTGGATTTGGACTTGTTTTGGTTCCAATGTTTTGTACCCTTCTGTTTGTAACTTTTGGAATGGCAATGTCTGTCTTATGCCTCTGCATGTTGGAAGTGTTTTACTTCATTTTCATTTGTACAGTGGCTTGCAGCTAAGGTTTGCTTTACATTTCAGAGTCTTGGGGCTTGAACTTTTCAGCAATGCTGAAACTGATTCAATGCTGAAGCTGCTAGGACTTTGGCAACTCTTCCAGATGGACTACATACCTTTGTATAAAGGGATGTGCATGAGTCTTTGAGGGGACAAGGACAAAATATTGTTTCTAATGTAATGATGACAGGCTTACTGCTTGTTCTTAAGGATTGTTAAGCTGTGCTATAATGTTCAAGTCACAGAATGGTAGGAATAAGCATGTCTTGGTATCTGGAGGCTGAATTAAAGAAATATGTCTGGTGGCCAAGTTGACAAGGGGTGGATGTTATGGTTTATACATTGTGTTAACTTGAGCAGTTCAGAAGTTTAACTGAGAGACTCAGCAGGTTGCCAGTGTTCTTATTTGTAAATATCCTGATCCTGTGCAAAGGAGGGCAAAGATATTTTGTGAGTGTTAAACCCACACTGAAATGGGGGGAGTTGTGTACAATATGAGGGTGGAGAAGAGGCTTCTGCTTTGCTCTTTTGCCCTGGCTGTTTCTTTGAAGAGGTGCCCCAGTGCCAAGCCTTGGAGCCAGGTGATTATGGACTGAAACCAACAAGAACTATAAGCTAAATAAATCTTTACTTGCTTAACTTTGAGTGTCAGGTGTTTTGTCCCAGCAATGAGAAATGTAACCAAGACATGAAGTTACCCAGATTTGATTTAGCTGTTGCAGTTTTCCTGGCAAAAGAGTGGTAGTAAGTCATTACCTTCCATTCATTCCTATGAGCCTAGATGCACCAACACATAAACTTGTTCCCACACTTATTTCCACACAGCAAAATCATTTCTAACATTGAGTTATACTTCTCCCATGGAATTCTTTCAGGGAAAAAACACCACAAGTTCTGGGAAGTTTCCTTGCAAAATGGTGAATAGTCACCTGTGTGCAAACTGACTTTCAGCATGGCAAAACCAGAAAACAAACACGTGACTCTCCCATATAGAAAGGAGCACAGCATCCCCAATGTGCAGAAATGTAAAGTTCTCTCAGCTGAAGTTATGCTGAGTTTGATTTAGCTGTGGCAGCTCTCCTGGCAAAAGAGTGGTAGTAAGCCACTTGCTCCCATTCATTTATATATGCCTAGATGTACCAACACATAAAGTTGTTTTCACACTTATTTCCACACTGCTGAATCATTTCTAACTTTGAGATTTACTTCTCACATGGAATTTTTTCTGGGGAAACAGAACACAAATTCTTCAGAGTTTCATTGCACAGGGGTTCAAAGTCATCTGTCAGCAAACTACCTTTCAGGTTGGCAAATCCAGAAAACAAACGTGTGCCTGTACCATAAACAAAGAAGCATAGCCTCCCTAGTGTGTAGATGTGCTGACTTCTCTGAGCTGAAGTTATACTGAGTTTGATTTAGCTCTTGCAGCTTTCCTGACATAAGAGTGGTACTAACCGATTTCCTCCCATTCATTCCTAGAGGACTAGGTGACCCAACATATAAAGTTGTATCCACGTTTATTTCCACACAGCAGAATGATTTCTAAGGTTGAGATATACATCAACCATTGAGTTCTTTCCTGTGAAACACACCACAAGTTCTAGAGAGTTTAGCTGCACAGGGTAAATAGTCATCTCTCTGCAAACTTACTTTCAGTAAGGCAAATCCAGAAAACAAACATATTCCTCACCCATATAGAAAAAAACACAGCCTCCCCAGTGTGCACGTATGTTGAGTTGTCAGAGCTGAAGTTATGCTGAGTTTAATTTAGCCTTTCCACCTTTCCTGGCAAAAGAGTGGTGGTGGGCTGTTTCCTCCCATTCATTCCTATGGGCCTATATGACTCAACGCATGAAGTTGTTTCCACACTTATTTCCAAACAGCACAATCATTTCTAGCATTGCATTATACTTCTCCCATGGAGTTATTTCTTGGGAAACACACCACAATATATGGGGAGTTTTGTTGCACTGGGGTGAATAGTCATCTCTGTGAAAACAGAGTTTCAGTAAGGCAAATGCTGAAAACAAATGTGTGCCTGTCTGGTACTGAAACAAGCACAGCCTCCCCAGTGTACAGACATTTTGAGTTATCTGAGGTGAAATTGTACTGAGTTTGATTTAGCTTTTGAAGCACTTCTGGCAAAACAGTGGTAGTAAGTCATTTCCTCCCACTCATTCATAGGGGCCTAGATGACCCAAATCATAATGTTGTTTCCACACTTATATCCTCAAAGCAGAATTCTTTCTAACATTGAGGTTTTCTTCTCCCATGGAGTTCTTCTGAGGAAACACACCACAAATTTTGTGGAGTTTCTTTGAACAGGGGTGATTAGTCATCTTTGTGCATACTGCCTTTCAGTAAGGGAAATACCGAAAACAAACGTGTGCCTCTCACATATAGAAAGTAGCGCACCCTCTCCAGTGTGCAGATATGTTGAGCTCTCTGAGCTGAAGTTATACTGAGTTTGATTTAGCTGTTGCAGTTTTCCTAGCAAAAGAGTGGTAGTAAGCCATTTCCTCCCATTCATTCCTAGGGTCCTAAATGAACCAACTGTTAAAGTTATTTCCACACTCATTTTCACACAGTGGAATGATTTCTAATGTTGTGTTAAACTTCTCCATTGGCACTATTTGTGGGGAAACACACCAGATGTTTAGAGGTTTTCGTGGCACTACGGCTGAATAGTCATCTCTGAGCAACCTGCTTTCAGTAAGGAAAATAAAGAAAACATACGAGTGTCTCTCACCTATAGAAAGAAGCAGAGCCTCCCCAAGCTGCTGATATGTTGAGTTCTCTGAGCTAAAGTTATATGGAATTTGACTTAGCTGCTGCAGCTTTCCTGGCAGAAGTGTGGTTAAAAAGACATTTCGTTCAACTCATTGCTATGGCCTAGTTGAAGCAACACAAAAAGTCATTTCCACATTTATTTTCACTCAGCAGTGTCATTTCTAACATTGAGTTATACTTCTCCTAT
>RJWT010010576.1:0-24063 GCA_004365215.1 Cuniculus paca
AAAACTACAAGGGGATGTCACTACCCACTTTTCAGAATGGCTAAACGAACACTAACTGCTGGTGAGGATATGGAGAAACTAGATAATTCATACACTGCAGGTGGGATGTAAAATGCTTTGGTGTCTCTGGAAAGTAATTGGGCAGGTTTTTATTTTTTTTTAATAAAACAAAAATATGCAAATATCATCCAACCCAGCAATTATACTGTTGGGCCTTCATCCTGGAGAAAAGAAAACACATACACCCAGAAAACTATACATGAACAACAAAAACTGGAAAGAGTCCTGGTGTCCCAGCAGGGGAATAAATATCTGGAGACAGGGTCTTGCTAAATCACTGAGTTGCTCAGGCCAGGTTTGAACTTGAGAGCCTCATGACTCAGCCTCCCAGAGTGCTGAGATGACGGGTGTGAGTTCTTATAATGCATACCTGGTTGACTCCTTTTATGTAACATTCTTGAAATGATAAAATCCCTGAAAAGGAAGAGAGGTGAGTGGTGGTCACACCTGGTATGTGTGCCTGTAGGGGCTGCAGGAGGGATTGGTGGTAACAGAAAGGCCAAGCCAGGCACCTGCTGGGGGTGGGGTGGGGAGGTGTCTGTGATGACAGCAATGAAAGACCAAAGTTACACATAAAATGCAGACACATAAATACACATATGTGCATGCACACATGTGTGTACTAGTGTGTGGTGGTGCAAAAGCAATACACATTCAGTAGAAGCCATGTTTTTAATTCTGATCTTCCTGTCTGGTGATTCTATATGCAGTTCTGTATTTCCTTATCAAGCAGGGACAGGCAGGGAACCACAGATCCCTGTCAGCCACACTACTGGGTTAGGTGTATGAAATGCACTATTTTTCCCCCAAGACAGAGTCCAGGTTGGTCTTGAACTCACTATGTAGCCCGGGTTGGCCCTGAAGTCAAAATGATCCTCCTGCCTCAGCCTTCTGAGTACTAGGATGACAGGGGTGCACCACCATGCCCAGCTTACAGTATTTTCAATTTATGATGTTGAGGAGTATCTGTGAAGTAAGTTGGGGAGATCTAAATATGCAGTGGACCATACTAATGTTGACATGGCATTTACACGAATGTTTTACAAGATACCACCATTAGGAGAAAGTAGAGAAAGGGTATGGGCAATCTTCTCTATTACTCCTTCTGCCTGCTCCTGAACCTCTAATAATCCCCAGATTAAAAGGCAACTTAGTGACCTAGAGAGACCATGTCTCAAAATAAAAAATTTAAAAAGAGCTGAGAATATAGCTCAGGGCAAAGGCTTTGGATTCAATTCCCTGTACCACACACTTTCTATCACCCAAAGATCCCATTTTAAATGATCTTGTGCTGTTACTGAGAGGTCAGGAATGCTAGAGACAGACTGGATCCAAACCCTGGTATGCCACTTACTAGCTAGAGAGCCTCGGTTCTTCGATTCATTTGGATGCTGAGGACAACAGTACCTGCCTCACACTGTCACTGAAGATTTCATGAGATGATATCTGTAAAGCACCCCCAAATCAGAGCTCAATAGCAGAAGTCATGCTGACCAGGGGAGAACCAGAAACCCAAGCCCCGTCATGAACCAGCAGAAGTTGCTATGGCCAGGGGTGAACCAGGAAGCCACGCCTCCCCACCTCCAAGCAACTGGCTGATTTGGAGGAACACAGGCTGAGATGATAGCAACTGAAATAAAGAAACTACTTAATGCTTGTACTGGTTGCTTGACTTTGAAGGCCTACCGCTGATAGTCTGAGCATTGATTTAGAGGATAACAAGAGGCACTATGGTAGTCATTGTTAATTTCCTATTATCTTGTTTTGAAGTCCTGTATTGCTTTGCTTGTTTTGTTTTCATTGGCTATAGTCTGTTAAACTTTGTTTGGTTTTATTTGCTTTAAAATAAAAAAATAAAAATAGAAACAAAATAAGAACCCAGTAACATGTGCGGAAGATAACATCACCTCTAAAGCCCATCTCCACTGTGACACCATTTGTTCCTCACAGTGAAACTTCCAGGATTTAAAAAGTGCCCTGTTCAGGAGAAGGCCAGGTTTCAGTGCCACCGCATAATCATCAATGTTGTTATGGGACGAGGAAGAAAGCAGGAGTCCTGGTGGCTCTGGGACCCAGGGTCTCTGCCTAGACTTTGGCTGTGTGGCAGAGCAAGAAGGGCCCATTTGCTTCCCGTCCCTGCCTTCAGTTCCCTTTGTTCCCAAGTCACTCACTCCCATACAGAAAATTCCTTTTTCCTTGTCCATTTTGACCAAACAATCCCACTTCTAGGAATTTGTCCTGTAAAAATAAGGCAGTGCAGGAAAAGTTTCAGAGCCAAAGACTGTAATTCATTACAGTGTTGTGTCATTGTGAAAAGGCTGAGACAAGTCAAAAGTTGATTATTTATGTAAAATAAAGGACTGCATATATAAATTGTGACCTAGCCACACAGCGATGACAGCGTGGCTACTGCAAATCATATTTAGGAAGAATATGTCATTGTATAAGGAATCATTCACATAATGACCCTGTAAAAATTACCAGGTTGATGAAAAGTATTATGACACTTATGCCGGCAATGAACTGGGACAGCAGGGACTGTCATACCCAGTTGCTCCATTCCTCAGCGTTCATCCTAAAGGACAACTGTCAACCAGGACACACCAAAAGGACACTGAGAGTCCCCATCTGGAAACCACCCATTATCAACAACAGAACAGACAAATGCGGCACAACTTTTCCCGGTTAAGGTCCATCATCTGTTGCCCACGGGTCCTGCGTGAACCTGCAACTGGTCACCTGCTGTCTTGACTCCTCTTACAAAGTGGGGCTTCTCTGCTGCGCACCGTCAGACCTGGTACTGACTTCATGGAACCCGACAAAGTGCCTGGTACAGAGTGTCCCCCAGATGTCCAGGGCAAAATGGTCCATCCAGGTCCAAAATATTTAGCTACTAAAGAGTAAGAAAAAAACATTTTTGCTCTGTTTTCGGATGGCATCTCTACAGGACTCAGCACAGCGCCAATAAATGACAAGTTATTACTTATTTAACCTACCTCATCTGCTCCGAGTACTTCAAATGCACCAACGCTGTGTTACTGCCAAACCCCTTGCCTTCTGTCTCTAGGCTGCCAGATGCTATTTTTTCCTTCATTTCACTGAGTAGCAACCAGCGCCACTGAGCAGATTAAGTGATTTGATCAAGGCCGCCTGGATACTACGTGGAAAGAGCAGAATCTGTATTCCAGGTCGGTCGGAGCCCAGAGCTCACTTATTAGGTGACGCTCCTTGGACGATTTGTTTAACCCTGATAGCCCTCTATTTTCTCACCAGTCAAAGAGGGATAACTGTAACCTTTAAACGCTGTCTCTTGAGTGGAAGGATCTGCCGGCCTACTGAGAGCACAAATGGGGAAGGACCTCAGAGCGTCCATCGGTGCAACTCTCTCACAAAACACTTCAGGTGCCTGGACTTGCCTGGTCCTACTCCCTGCCGGACCCATCCCTGCTGGCCCCAAACTATCACAGGAGCAACTACCAGTCCTGACAACCCCATACGGTGACCTGCATATTCTATGCCTTTTGCTTTCTGTCCTTCCTCTGAAGGAAGAAAATGAATAGGGCTCTTAAAATTCAAAAGTGCATCATTATGATTTTATCCTTAGTCTGAAGACTCTGCGTAAATCTTTTCTGTAATTTCCAACCGCTTCTGGAGTTTTGGTTTTGCATTTCACATTCCCAAAATGAGCAATCAAGTCTCACAACACTTGGGAAGTAAAGGGTCAATTTTTTGCAAGTATGTAGAAGTACTCAGCGTTCTAGCTCATGGTTCTGAAAGGTTTTCTGTACTTCTATTATTTCCCTTGGTTGTTTCTCAGATCAGCCTGTGGCTGGCGCTCCTTTGGTTCATATTTCTGATATTCCATTGATTTTTACTTCCATTTGAAGAAATGTCTCTCACAAAAAGAGAAAAATGGTATCCTGGGCTCGAGCTAACAGGGTATCCATCTGGCAAGAAAGAATTAGAAGAATTATCTTATGAAAAATTACTAGGGTGGGGGGGACTCTTCTACACTGTTGGTGGGAATGTAAACTAGTACAACCACTGTGGATCTCAGTATGGGGATTTCTCAAAACATTAAAGATACAAATTCCATTTGACTCAGCTGGGTATCTTCCTGAACGAGTTAAAGACATATTACAGTGATATATGCACACCCATGTTTATAGCAAGATCATTCATAATAGCTAAATCTTGGAAGATAAACTTGAGTCATTTGTAGGAAAATGGACTCACCTTGAGACCTTACTGTTAGGTGAAATAAATCAGACACACAAACTTAAATATCACAAAGTTTCTCTTACATGAGAAACCCAAAGTATCAATAAAGAGCAAAGTAAAAGATAGACAATAGGAAGATACATCTTCCTCAAATGGGAAGGGGATCAAGAAATGGAGGAAGAGCCGGGTGAGGTGGTGCATACCTGAGGCAGGAGGACTGCTGTGAGTTCGAGGCCAGCCTGGGCTACAAAGTGAGTTCAAAGTCAGCCTGAACTGCATAGTGAGACCCTGTCTCAAGAAGACCAGAGAGAGAGAGAGAGAGAGAGAAAGAAAGAGTGGGGGAAGGGGATGAAAAAGGAATTACAATGCATTATATACATATACCAACTTGACACAGGCAATATAAGCATTATGTACTGCAAACGTAGACTAATTTTTTAAAAAGAGTGACCAGAAGTGATTAGAAACGTTATGCATAGGCATTGAATAACAGTAGGACGTGGCTAACAACAACGTTCCTTTCAATTACGAAGGAGAACAGTGGAGGGCACAGAAACAAAAAGAAAAGGTCCCAGAAGAGAGCTGCCCAGTTCATATGGCTAGGTTTTTAATTTCTGCTCCACCCAAAGGAACAGAAGTCCATTTCACTGAAGCTTCCTGACACCAGGGCAATACTATTCTCCGCACAATGCTCTACTGAGAGGAGGCTTTTCCCATTCATCATTGTTTCTAGCTCATCTATTCACGAGTAGATCACATTGCTTTCAGTCCAAAAATATCAGAACATTTTAAGTAAAAATCAGTGAAACTCAGATTACCAATCAGAATGCATACTATGTACAAAATCCAGCCTCAGCAACACTATTTAAACAATTGTGCTTCGGATATTTTCCCTCATGTGGATATCAAGATTAACTGTACAAAAAATGATTGTCCAAAGCCCAACAGAGGATAAGAGTCCCGCATGCCCTTGAGTAATTGGGATGTGCCTTTGGCGACAGAGAAAGTGAGATTTAAATTTTGCTTAATACATTACTTGAAGACTAGTTTTTAAAAAAATGCAAAATAGCCCTTCTCTGAAATGCTCAGGGCCAACACTATTGTTAACAGATTCTGGAGTCCCAGAGCCACTTTTTAGGGATCCTCTCCAGGTTTGGGGTGTCCTGGAACCTTGGGCAAAGAATCGGACAAGAGATGCAGAAAAAATGGTAGCAAGCTTTCACATTTACTAACGTCAGGAAGAGCATGCTACAGAGTGAGAGCGGGCCCGGACGGAAGCTCACAGTGGCCATGAGGTTCCCACTGGCTTCTTCTGTCCCTCATTCTTCACCCGAGGTCAGACATAGGCCGTCCTATCAAACTCCTGCCTGATTTTGGCCAGAAGAATTGAAGACAGTGCTTTCTGATTGGTCCCAGGTGCAGGGCTTGGGAACTGTGTTCTGCACATGTGTACGGGGTCTCTGTGATTAACAGCTCAGGCCCACTTCCCCAGTTGGTTTGCCCTGCCCTAATCTCCCACCCCAGTATTTCAGATTTTGGGATATATTTTCAGAGTTTGGAATATTTACATACACGTAATAAGGTACACTGCAGCTAGGACCCAAGTCTGAACATGAAATTTATTTATGTGCCTAGCCTGAGGGTAACTCAGTGTGAGAGTTTTAGTGTGCCTGCCTTTTGATCATCACCTATCACATAGGTGTGGTGTTGTATCTGAGCTCACAAAGGTTCAGATTTTGCAGCACCTCGACTTTCGGATTTGGGGTGCTCCACCTGTATTTTCACATTGACCACATGACAATATAAAGAACAAATTCCATTTTGATTTAGTTATTAAAAAATAGATCCGTAGCCAGGCATGATAGTGTATGCATGTAACCTCAGCACTCTGAGAAGCTGAGGCAGGAGGATGCAAGTCTGAACCCAGCCTGGACAACTTAGCCAGACCCTGTCTCACGATTAAAAAAAAAAAATTTTTTTTTAAAGCACTGGGAGTGTAGTTCAGTGCAAAGTCCCTGGTTTCAATCCCCATTACTGCAGAAAGAAAAGGAAGGGAGGGAGGGAAGCTAACAAGTATTCTCCACATGTCATTGTATAAAATATGAACTAAATACAAGGTAAACTATAAACATATTAACACAAGTATGCTGTGTATCTCCCTGCCACCACCAAAGTGATCCTCAGGCTAAAAGAAATCTCCCTTCCCTGGTAGCATGTTGTGTAGAACTTTGGCAGAATATTTACATATATTATCTGGTTCATATTAAATTGTGTTTATCTACTATGCTGCCTTCTAATAGACTGTGATCTTTTGAAATAGAAGACTCACTTGCTCATTTTAAAAATCCATCAATCTCCAGCATGCTTCTTGCAATGGAAATCCTTCAATAAATGTTTGAAGATTTAAATATTGTGTATACTGATGTGCTTTAAACATTCATTTTTTTAAAATAAAGCCTAAAGCTAATATTGAGGTATTCTATATTCAGAGAGGGAAAGATGTAGTATCAGGCAGATGTCGACTTTCCCTAAATCAGTCCAGTCAAAAGGGTTTTTAATTCTCCCCAAACAGTGCCACATACCTGTAAACCCAGCGACTTGAGAGGCCAAGAAAGGAGGATCACAAGTTTGAGATTCACCTGGGCAACACAGTGAGATCTTGTTCAAAACTAAAACTAAAAGTGGGCTGGGGATGTAGCTCAGTGGCAGAGTACTTGCCTAGCATGTGCAACACCCTGGGTCCAACCCCTAGTAATACACACACACACACACACACACACACACACACACACACACACGAGTTTCCTAAAAGCCGATGAGCTTATTGGTAAATCCAATGGAAAAAAGAAAAGCTGGGGTGGGGGCACTGTGAGTGGGGCAGGTGCGGTGTGCCCTCCTCATCCCATTGCTAGACATTTTATCAGCAGTAGTAGTTAAGTTCACACACCAAGGAATAGTGATACAGACGACACAGACCACAGAAGAGAAAGCCCAGAAGGTGCTTGGGGCACGCATGCAAGCACAGTCTAATTAAGGCAGGATTACAACCAGTGAGAAAGGGAAACAGTTGCAATTCGTTTGGAAGAACAGTGAAACTGCAGCAGATCTCTAGATATCAAGCCAAAATAAAACTTCAGGGGCAATTTTTTCATCTCCAAAACCCACATCGTATTTTCTATTATTGAGAATCCATGGAGACTCCCAAATCAATTATGTAATACACAAATTAGCTCTGGATAGCCAGGGCTGCTATCCAGTTAACAGGCAGGCATGAATCAGCATAAATTAGAAGCAACAGAAATGAGGGTTCTGAAGCACTTACGTGGGGGGCACCTGCCTAACGGTGTGCGCAACACTTTTCTTGGCTTCGTGCACTCAACTGAGCAGAAGTCACTTGTCTTCAGAAGGGTCAGACTCTCACAGCTGAGGCAGGGCCACCAAATACAGCACATGGCGGGACTCCGTGACCGGGCAAGGTCTTTCTAACACCTTCTTTGAAAGGCATCAGAGTGAGAAGAGAAAACCATGATTCAGAAGTGAGAACCTGAGAGTGCAGGCCACGGTCCCTTCCCACACAAGCCCGGCTGGGTCTTGGTTCCACTCCCCGGGCTGAGGCTGGTCACCCCCGGCATAGCCCTGTCCACCTCCACTCACGACACTGAGCATCCACGTAGGCTCTGCAGGGGCTCGGCACTGCTGCACGCCAGAGCTTGTGACAACAGGCAGAGCTCCCTTGGTTAGGACAAGCTTTCGGGCACGTTACATAGCACATACTCCAGGTCATCGCTCTGCCGAGTTCGCTTTCTGTTTGAGATTGTTTCACCCTATTTCCTCCCTTCCTCCCTCCCTTCCTTCCTCCCTCCCTTCCTTTCTTCCTGCCTTCCTGCCTCCCTCCCTCCCTTCCTTCCTTCCTTCATTTGTTGTGCCGGGGATGGAACCCAGGACTGAACCACACTGAGCTACATCCACAGCCCTTTTTCATTTGTCCTTTTGAGACAGGGTCTCACTAACTTGCCCAGGTGATCTCAGACTTGCATTCCTCCTACCTCCGCTTCCCAGAATGCTGAGATCACAGGCATGCATCACCACCCCAGGCTTACCACTACTTTCGCTGCTCAGATTTGGCTCAGTTTGACAGTGGGAGCTCATTTGGAGTGCTGGGATTCCAGGAATGCACCACCACGCTGGCTGGTTTCATGCTGTTCTGTAGCTCTTCTGTCCTGGATTCTCCCATTTGAACCTATGACATTCTCCTAACACAGGCCTGGTACTGCTGGGGTTGGCTGTATTCATTGGCCTATGCCACTATAACAAAATACCACAGCCTGGTGAGACAGAAGTTTCTCTGGAGTCTGGAAGTCCTGGATCACTATGGCAACAGGGTTGGTCTCTCGAGGCCACCTCACTCTTTGGCTTGCAGGTGGCAGCCTGCTTGCTGTGTCCTCACATGGTCGTCTGCTGGTACATGTGCAACCCTTGTCCTCTTTGTGTAAGATGCCAGTCCCTATCAGACCAGGGCCAATCTCCTGGCCTCCTCTGAACATAGCTGTCTTTCCACAAGTCACACTGGAGGTCCCGGCGGTTAGGGCTTCCATTCAGCCCCTAACACCACTTCTGGGAGGTCACACTTTCCGCACGAGTAGCTCTGCTGGGCAATGAGTAGGAGCCCTAAACCTCTAGGGGAACCCTATGGTCCCTGAGAAAATCAAGTAAAACCTTGATTTCTTTGGCTGAAAACTGCTCTCTCTTCAACTCCTACTCTCACTTTACATAGACAGAGCTATGCAAAGAATCTCATTAAAAGAGAAAACTAGAGGTAATGATCCACCCAATGCCCTTGCCAGTACCTCCCCAAGCCCCCGACTCTTCCCTTTGACAGAAATTCCACTTCCCATAGCCATCCCCTTGCAGAAAACCTATGCACAGAGCCTCGAGGCAAGTGGACAGGAAGGAGATCTGTGAGCAAAGGGACAGAAGAGGTGGGGACTAGCAAAGCTGACAAACAGAGATTTCTTAAGAAAGACCTTCACAGCATGCTGCGTCAGAGCTGTTCTGAATGAGATCCCAGGGTCGGCCTGACCAAGTAAGCTTCTGGTTTGAAAAACAGGTAAGAGAGTCAAATATGGCAGTGCACGCTTGTAATACCAGCATTCATGAGGCTGAGGCAGGAGGACCACTGCAAATTTGAGGCCAACATGGGCTATATAGTGAGTTTAAAGCCAGCCTGAAGTACTTCTCAAGACCCCATCTCAAAAAAAAAAAGGGATTTTTTTTATTTTAGAGAGAATAAAAACAAAACAAAACAGAGTAAAACACAAAAGTGATTTTTTTTTCCAATACCAAAGATAGAATCCAGAAACTCATACTGAGCTACATGATCAGCTCTTTTTTTGTTTTTTAATTATTTTATTAGCACATGCTTGCAATACATGAAGTTCACATTACTCATCTTAGGGGACAGATACATGTACAAGATATGTTATGTACATGGACCTGAGGCAGGAGATTAGGGCATGGAAAACTGGCTGGACAATCTGACCTGTCAGTCATGGAGTGCTGACAAATCACAGCTGGGATGCAAGTGCTGAGCAGCTTTGAAGTACGGCATGGCCTGCGTGCGCCTTCCAAAGAAGATATAAAAGACAGTGGCCACAAATTTTGTCTCCATTATCCTCTTGTTCTCACAGTGGCCCACCCAGTGCCCAGGACTTATCTTCTCTTTTCTTCACAGTACTTCTTCCTCTTGAGCCCTTCTTTCTGCATTCTCTTTTCACTTCTTTTTCTTTGTCTTTTACCTTAAATAAATGTTGAACTTTTACAACCATCAGCTGGCTGTCCCTTCCAATTCTTGGAATGGGACAGTAAGAGCCTGGAAAGGACCACTGGCCACCTCGCTGGCCAATAATGTACCCGTCCAGCCCTTTTTATTTTTTATTTTGAGACAGGGTCTCTTGAAACTGCACAGATTGGGCTCAGACTTGCAATCCTCCTGCTTCAGCCTCCTGAGTAGCTAGCATTAAGGCATATATCACTACACTCAGATCAGTGATTCATTTTTGAAACAAAATGTAATCTACTTAACAGGATTTGGGAGACAAGTGGACATGAAATTATCAGTGAAAACAATGACATAGCAACTGGTCAGCAGGAAAAAGTTCTCTCATTGAAGGTTTTTTTCAGGTCAAACAAACAGTATCCTCCAAGATTCAAGCTGTGGCTAGCAAAGGACTCATCAGTACCAGATTCCAACATTACAACTCTGTATGATGCCTAAATAAATATAATTAAGGATCTGTGGCCAATGATGGAGTGTTATATTTATGTATTGATTTATATTGCATTTCTTGGTCTGCTTCAGAGCTGGGAATCTCTCCAGATGAGGTTTCTGCCAATTTCTAGGTAGCTTATAACAATTTCAAAGTATCTCCAACTCTGCATTTTCAACAGATGGGATTATTAAATGCTTAGTCCCAACAATGATCCATAGATGTGTTCCCACCCACCAGTAGACAAAGTAGAGCCTCTCTCCCATCCACTCTCATTCCAGTAAATATTTACACCCTTCCATTCATTCGTTTCCAGACTATTAGATGTGGAATTTAGGGGGAATGCTAGAAACTGTTAATGTTTTCTGGGTTTCCCAATTAACTTGTTCTCAGGAGATTTTATCTATAGCATAAAGATTAAACACAGTTCAGGGTCGTACTTATCCCCGTTTACCTATCAATTATGCTTCTGAGTATGGCGCCAATATTTTTTCCAAAGAGGCATCAATCATTTCAGTAGTTTATACTTTTAAAGCCTACAATTGTGGAACTTAATGGGAGGAGTGTGTTGCCTTGCCTGCTTCCTTTCCTTTCCTTTCCTTCCCTCTCCCTCTCCCTCTCCCTCTCTTTCTTTCTTCCTTCTTTCCTTTTTTCTTTGAAACAGGGTCTTGCTATTATGCAGTCCAGGCTGGTCTGGAACTCATAGTGATCCTCTTGCCTCAGCCTCCTAAGTCTTGGGATTACAGGTGTGCACCATTGTGCCTGGCTCCAACCTTCCTTCTTAGATGAGGAAACTGAGGCATGGATATGTAAACTGACTTACCAGTAAGTGGGAGGCTACAGGAGGAGAAGGGAGGAGGGAAAAGAGAGCCTGCAGTAGCTGTGTGCACTGCCTGGCTGCCAGTTTGGGGTCTGTGTGCCTACGCCCTTTCACAAACACATTTTCAGCAAGTATCCTGGCCCCAGGTGGAGGTTCAAGAGGCTGAGACTGAGGAAGTTAAGAATTTTGCCCACTTTGCCAAGTATGGTAGTACACACCTGTGATCCCAGCAGTTGGAAGGCTGAGGTAGGAGGATTGCTGAGAGTTCAAGGTCAGCCTGGGCTACAGAGCAAAACCCTGTCTCAACAAACAAACAAAAAGGAAATTTTCCCACTGTCACTCAGAGTAATCCATTTAAAACCCAAGTCTCACGGATACCACAGATCGACCCTTTTTCATTTTCCTACACTTTCTAAGAAAATAAACAAAACCAAGTTATATCATTAAGTTTGAAACTGATATTTATAATGGCATTATATGAATTAGATTCAACAGCTTCTAACACCTTAGTTTTATTTCCCATGATTCAGTCTCTGGATTGTTACTGGCTTCTGTTTTGGCAGGATAACTGACATTTACTTAAGAAAGTATGAATTAAACTCTGGGTGTGGGCCGCACATGGTGCCACACACCTGTAATCCCAGCACTCGGGAGGCTGAGGCAAGAGAATTGTGAGTCCAAACCCAGCCTGGGCAACACAGTGACACCTTGTGCCCTGCGTCCCCAAGTATGAATTAATACACTATTAGGTGCAAATCAAGTGAAATCTTGGTGTTTGACCTTAACTAATAAGTGTTGAAAAATTCCATCTTTTTTGAGTCTCTATTTTTAATGGAATTATTTAAATGAAAATGCCTTGTAATACTCTTCATCATGTCTTACCTGAAAAGGAAATTTACTGAATATATCTTATGTGCCTGCCACCTAAATGCTCCTCAGGAGAGACAGGAATAGGTGCAAGAATCAGCCAGTAGAGTCAAAGTCAAGATCATCTAACACCAGAAAGTAAACTATAACATTTTCCAGGTAAAAGTAGAAATACACACAAAAAGGACAGAATTCATTTTTTTTTGTTATGTTTGTTTTTTGGGACAGGGTCTCACTATGTAGTTCAGGCTGGCCTTTAACTCACTATGTGGCACATCCTGGCCTCAAACTCACAGTGATCCTCCTGCCTCAGCCTCTTGAGTGCTGAGATTACAGGCAGGTGCACACCCAGTTTAGAATGCATGTTAAAAACGTATCAAGCATACTTTCCTGTGAAAGTTTCTTAGAATATCTATAGACTTGCATGGGACAAGTTTCATCAAACCGAGCCCTAGTTCTTGGATTCTGTGGTCCCATTAATTAGAAATAGATTTTCTTGGCAAGGAAAATAAATCCTTTTTCCAATGGAGTTGGGTAACTTGCTCATTCATAACTAACACAGCTGGACCACAGGGCTAGCGTTTCACACCTATTGACCCAAAGTGCTATGGACACAGGGGTCACCCCAAGTTCCCATGTGGTGAGTGTAAACTGCTGAGCAATTAGGCAAGAGCGGGACCTATCCCCACGGATACCAACACAGTGTAAAAGACACTGATCACACGACTGTTCTCAGTGACACACGGAACACTGGCTCTCGGAAGGCAGCAGGTAGCACTCACGGGAGACTTTCCGGGCTCTCCTCACCTTTAATACACAGCTGCAGCGTCCACGATGAAAGCCGCTTTCCATTAACCACATTTCAGCATGCTGCCTAGGGTTCCTCCTCGATTCCGACAGCCTCTCAGCTGCCAAGGGGGTCTTCACTGAGTCAGATCTATTTCCCTCCATGTGTTCGATCCCACTCGTATCCCCCAGAAACACATTCCCGGAGCAAAAGGAGCCTCGTTTTTAAAAAGGAAGCAGGGAAGCTTGAGATAAGTCCTTTCAAGAGGGAAGAAACTCAGCAGGGCTTGAGCATTTCCAACCCCACTGGAAACCAGCAGCCTGGCCTTCATTTCATGGCCATCACTGTGCAAAGTGCAAAGGGCACTGACACCACAGTGCTCAGCTCCGCGGGACGCGTTTGCAAGTCCACAAGGCATCCCTGGTGGGGAAGGGGAAACCATCACTGTAGCTTCAGTGGTTTTCCAGGATACTTTCTATGCTCACCATCCCGCTTCCAGGAGGGCACATTATGAGTGTTCTGTCCACTCAGCCTAGTGTGCAAGGAACTCACTTGTGTGGGGTTAGGTATATGAGGTCATGAGCTCATGAAACAGAACCACGGGAAATGACGTCCACAGAAAGACCAATGTAGCCGGGTATAATCCTAGCACTTGGGAGGCTGAAGCAGGAGAAATGCCAGAAGTCTGAGGCCAGCCTGGCAATGTTAAGTGAGTTCAAGGCCAGACTAAACTACAGAGTGGGACCCTGTCTAAACACACACACACACACACACACACACGCACGCACATGCACATGCACGCACAGAAATTACTCTTCTCATTAATTGGCCACACCCAACTGAGAATAATTTTTCAGTAAGTGCAGAAGAAGTAGAGAAAGATAGCTAAGGGGAGAATGGTGCAGGTCTGAGACATGGAGATAGGAGTAGCCAGAAAGGGTACGAGATAAACCAGACAGAAGGCAGGTAGCAGAAAGCATAGAGCCTGGTGGGCAGGATGGAGAGAGCTAGAATTTATTCCCAGGACAATTAAAAACAATTCTAAGCAGAGGACTGATATGACCAGATAAAGATGATGATGATGATGATGATGATGATGATGATGATGATGATGACTTGTTTTACCTCCTTCTGGCTTCACTGGGCAGAACCAGATCATCTGCTGTGTTAATGTTCTTTCTGGTAAAGCTAAATAAAGAAATGAACATGCATATGTACCAAGCCCACTCCTTTTTTTTTAATTAAAACTTTTCCTAATTATGTAGCAGGGTGCTCTAAGTAGCAGGATGTAGGTACAAAACTATTCTTCAAAACTAGACAGAAATAGGCTTCCTGTGGCCAAAGGAGGATGCTGAAATTCTTGCTGGGGAGAAACCAATTCTTTGCTCTGGGAAGGAGCACTCTAGTCACATAGATGTAGTGACTCCCTGCTGGCCTCGCAGATCTCTCCACTCCAGGCCTGAAATCCAGCCGCACACACTTCAGGCGCCGGGGACACTTCCTGAAATCTTGTGCAGAAGATGGTCTGGCAGTCCCACTTGCAGCTGGGAAGGCAAAGCAATGCACTCCCCAGGGTCACCAGAGTCACTTGCCTCTGGACAAGGGCTGCAGGACACATTGGAGGGATACTCCAGGACAGAAATGAAGGAGCTAGCGAGTCCCTGGGTGAGGTGAGGAGTTAAAGGAAGGTCGCTCGAAAGAGGACTCCTACTCAGCCACTTGGGATCTGCTGATTTGCGGGACCCAACAGGTGAAAGGTGGGTGGAGAAGCACGGGTGTGTGCATGCCCACACATACGGGTACCTCGCGTCCAGCTGGAGGCAGACAGATGGATCAGGAAGGTTGCAGGTCAGGAGAGACAGAGGAGCAAGAGACTTCAGTTTGGGAGGTGCAGGAACGCAGATGCTATTTCAAGCCAGTTGTGATGTAGGAGAGAGGACAAGATGAAAGTAAAGGGTCTGGGAGAGATGGAGAGAAATGCTGGACATTCCAATGGTTTCCCAGCCATCAGTACCTCAGCCCGTCATGAATTCCTTCCTCTGCCTGGAAAACACAGCATGATTTGCTTCTACCACCACGACCACCATCACCACGCTGGACTCACTCTGCTCTAGCCACACTAGCTTTCTTGCTGTTCTCAAATCGATCAGGAATCCCCTCTTTGAGGACTCTGCACTAGCACATCATTTTCTGGGTGTCCCGCATGTGTCACCCCTTTACCTCCTTTAGGTCTTCAGTTAAATATTCCAGCAAGTAGGTGGAGACTACCCTTATCATCTTAATCTAAATGTCAATACTCATCCATTCCCCTTTCTCTGCCTTCTAAAATTTGATAACATCTTACAGGAGACATATAAGGTATGATCAAAACATATGGCACATGTCAAAATTTTAAAAACTTATTTTAGTAAAAGACATATTGCTATTAATCTCCCTCGAAATAGTCCCATGCTTTGAACACACTTATCTCATTGTTCTTGTCATTTTCTGAAGCAATTTTCACCATAGTTTTCAATCACACCTTATATTTTGTTATATACAATAATTGAATTAACACATATCTATATGTAATAAATATATAATAAGCATTATATAATGTAAGTAATAATTATAAACATACATACTAATATGTTATTCTACTTGTGATTCTTTCCTCTTATCTGTGGTTTTCAGTTTCAGTACTTCAAGTACCCACAGTCAACCATGGCCCAAAAATATGAAGTGGAAAATTCCAGAAATAAACAATCCATAAATTTTAAATTTGGACCATTCTGAGTAGTATGTAAAATCAATGCATCTCCTGCTCCATCAGTGTCAGCATTTCTCTCCATCTCTCCCAGACCCTTTACTTTAATCTCATCCTCTCTCCTACATCAGAGCTGGCTTGAAAATAGCATCTGTGTTCCTGCACCTCTCAAACTAAAGTCCCTCTATCCAGCGTATCCACACTGTATATGTTACCCATCTGCTTAGTCACTTAGTAGTCATCTCAACTACAGGTTGATTGTCTTCTCTTCAAGGAATCCTTAGTTTACCTAATAATGGCCCCAGACTGTCAAAAGCAGTGATGTTGGCAATTTTATTATAGCATTTGTTGTAACTCTTCTATTTGATTATTAGCTATTATTATTAATTTCTTGCTGTGCCTGTCTTAGTCCCTTGTTGCTAGGACAAAGTACTCAACACTCACAACTTATAGGAGAAGTTTAGTTTGCTCATGATTTTAGTCCACAGTTGGCTGATTCCAAGGCAGAAAGCACAGTGGAAGTGGAAGGGCCTGGTAGAGGAAAACTGCTCAACCCCTGACAGCCAGGAAGCAGAGAGAAGTGAGGAGCCTGAGAGGAATATACACCCTTCCAGGTCACACTGTTCAGTGACCCTCCTATTCCAGCCAAGCTCCACCTCCTGATCAATTTAGCTATGAACTCATATCCTCTGATCACTATAGCATCCGCATGATCCAATCACTTTTCATACACATGAGAATCTGGGGGGTGGGTGCATTTTAGATCTAAACCATAACACCAGCTGATAAACTTCATCATAGGTATGTATGCAGGAGAAAAATACAGTATACCTAAGTTTCAGTATTTTCAGTGTCAGGCATTTCCTGGGGGTCTTGGCACATATCCCTCCCAGATAAGGTGGGCCTAATATATATATATATATATATATATATAGGGTCATCTGGAATATTATATAGGAACCATTAAAGTTTCCCATCCCCAAATGTAACTCCACAAAGTGGTGTTCAGTATTATATTCCTAAAGACCGAGAAAATTTCCTGGCATGTAATATGCCTAGCACATATGGAATGAAAAAGTTCCAACAATTCATGAGGGTGTAGAGTAGAGGGGACCACAGGTATAACGGAAAACGAGACAAGATGATGTTATAGCAACCAAAGGAAGAGACTGGATAAAAGAAGTTAGCCTTTCTGGGCTGTTTATCACCATGGTAGACACTATGTTCACCATTCCCTACAAACCGTCTCATCTAGACCTTACTTCGACCCTGTGGGGAAGGTGCTACCCGCTTCACAAGTAACTTGGAGAAGTTAAGGAACTTTCTCAAGGTGACAATGTGTGCTGACTCCTGCTAAGGAGAAGTCAATGTGTCCTAAAAACAGACCCCTGAAGGATTCTCACAGAGACCACTGTGACCTTAACAGAAACTTCCAGACTAGAGAAGACTGAGAAACCAGTGGGAGGGAAAGAAATGAGAACAGGGAGTTAAATCAGCCAGCTCTCTCCGTGGTTGGCTGGTGAAGGTAAAGACAAGGGAGGCAAAGATCAGGTGATAGTGAAAGGGGTGGGAAAGTCCTCCAAAGAAGGTTTGATTTTAGAAGATGACAAAATCATCATCTGAATTTCTAAAATGCAATCCTTTTAGAGTGTTGCCGATCACTGCTACATGAACAACCAGCATAGGGAAAGTATTTGTTTTTCTTGTTTTTTTGTTCCAAAGAAATTTGGGTTTTGGTTTAAAAAAAACCTGTGGCTATGTGTAAAAGGTGCTTTCCGCATCCTAGATGAAATCTAACAAGGAAAAGGTACGTAACTGGATCAACTTAAGAAAGAAACAAAAAGATAACCTACTCCAGTTTTCTGGAGGGAGGCTGCAAAATAAGAGCTTTAGAAAAATCAGTTGAGTCACACTATTTGGTAGCAACGTGATGGACAGGCCCACACTGGAACCCGTAGGCAGATGACCTACTTAACTAGCTGGTTTTGCAGGGCTGTTTTTACCTCTGCCCCCTTGGGCAATCACCTATCTTCAGCATCAGTAGCCTCTAGAGATCAAAGGGATAATAGTGATTTTGCCCATCTTTGTTCTGGGAAGAATCAGATAAGATGGAAGCAGTAAAAGTACTTTCCACAAACGCGAGGTATCTTGTACAAGGTAGGCATTAGAAGACCCTTATAAAGCGTACATCCTGGGGCCCTGCTTGGATATGCATGCAAACATTTGCCAATTGATTCAAAATTAAAGATAAAATTCAATGATAGGAGCGCAATGCCGAATGTGGTATGTGTAGGAATTGCACATTTGCTTCCCATTGCTACCACTGGGGCCGTTGCAGCAGATTTCCTGTGAATCAAGTTAATCCAGGCTAAGCTTGTGGCCATGTCTGCTCTCTGAAAATGCTCAAAGGGTGACATATTTTCATTTTGCTTTGGATCTGGCAATGTACCAGTTCTGCATCCACATTTTGCCAGAGAGATGTCTCTGGCCCATTCATTTACCAACCAAAGAAAAACCAGTACAGCCAGTCTAATTATAGACCAAGCCTCTTTAAGGGCAAGACTCTGGCCCCGTGCCCGTTCCCTAATTATCCGTTCTTCACGAAGACATGAATGTGGCCTTCTCTGGTTAGAGGACAGAAGGAAACCACCTGGGGTTTATCACTTATCCTCTTGTAAAGTGTTTGAGTCCTGCCCTTCAGCATCACTGTTCATTGCAAATATTGAAAATGTTGAATGGGGGTGTGAGGAGAGGATTAAATGTTCCAGAGACCAAATTCATCAGGCAGTTCCTGTATGTAGCATTCTGGGTTCCAAAAACCTCTGAGTGGGAGAATCCATGCCACCCCCATGTAGATAGCAGCTAAGATCACAGCTCAGCACAACTCTTCCAGGTACCCTGTTTTATCTCCTCGGAAGGACACTGGCTCCCTTCCTCTTTCCATCCCCAAATCCACAGTCAGTCTCTTTTTTTTTTTTTTTTTTAAGGTACTGGGGATTGATCCCAGGGCCTTCTCACTGAGCTACCTCCTCAGCCACACCTGCTTTTGGACTAGGTGTCATTAAGTCATTAAATTGCCAGGATGAGCTTGAATTTGCAACCTTCTTGCCTCAGCCTCCTACAGTGATGAGATTATGGGCATGTGCTATCACACCTGATGACCGCTAACCTCTTAAAACTGCAGGGAACTCTTCTAGCCTCCAAGTCAGCCCTGGCTAGGATCAAAGTATTATAAATGCAAACAAAAGACAACGCAGTTTTTCTTTAGCGCGTGTGGAGGACTAGAACCGGCACGCGCACTGTGGAATACCATGATGATCACTGGGGACCTTTCGCAAACGCTCCCTGACCCATCTTTCCCTCCTCCCCTGCACCTCAGCCATAGGCTGAATCTTCACTGTCCCCACCCCGCTTCCACCCTTGGGGCTTTGTTTCTGCAGGTGGTCATCCCTGCTGGATGGAAGGTTCCCTCCTCCCTCAGAGAAGTCTTTCCCTTTGAGATCAAATGCTCCTCCATAGAAAGAAGTCTTCCCTACATGGTTAGCAGCAGTCTCTCCCACCTCTCGTCTAAAGAGTATCCTGTCCAAGGCAATGGCAAAAGCTAACAATCAGAATTACTGATTGAGCACATACTTTGGGACAAGGATCCTGTGAAGCACTTTATTCCTTGAGTCTTCACAATACCTTCCACGTAAGCAAGCAGTTGTCATCCTTTCCTACAGCTGGGGTAACGGAGGCAGGAAAAGGTCGCATTGGCACTGAAGTTCGATTCCAGACTTCCACATGCTCCTCTTTGTTGCTTTCTAACCTGTGCACACATCCATCTGCCCTATGAATTCCTGAAGCCACACATTTTTCAACATCCTATGATATTTACTCACAGTGGCAAAGCAAGCACGGGAGTGTGAGTGCTTAGGTGAGGTCCAGGTGGCTGAGTCTCTCTCACTGCTTCACTCCGAGCCCAGCAAGAAAGGCTTTTAGGACGGGTCAAGAGCAGCAATTAAAATGACCTCACAACGTCAAGAATCCCAAACCCAGGCAAGGAGGGAAAACCTGACCTCCAAGACTTTCTAGCACAGAGGTGCTCACAGAACACAGGCACCTCGTTTCCTAATTTGTCAACAGGTTTCTGAGCCAAAAAGCCAGGCTGTGCGCATCCACGTGACCTCTGAGGATGGCGACAGCACGGGGCCCTCCTTTCCAGGTCTAAACAAACCTACGCAGCCCCCGTTTCTTCAGACTTCCTGCTTTCAGTACCCTGAAGAGGACAATGTTTGGAAAGAATAAGACAATGATGTGCCTCGAAAGTTAAACGTAAATGGGCTCCAGTGTTCAAGGCATTTGGCCTGCATGAGTCTCAACTCTGTTCCCCTTCTTGTGATGTGGGACAAGTTATTTAAAGCCTACACTTCAGTTTTCTTGTTTGAAAATAAAGATAATATCAGCAATTAGTCATTGATAAGCTGAACAGTAGGGGAGAAGGGGGAAATGCCGGTAAAGCGCCTCCTGCCTCCCACAGAGAGCTTCGAGAAGGTTAGCGCTTGCTGCTTACTAATTCCCACTGTTATTAATATTGATTGTTTCCATTGGTTAGTCATGCTTCAAAGCACATGGCAGGAACTTTTCCATCTGAAAAACTCTATACAGAAGATGATTGGTGAGTAATGTTCTCTTCTACCCTACAAAACAATGATGAGACAGGTATCTCTGAACATGAGAGGCCTCTCCTAACCCTGCAAGTTGTTCAAACTGATCACTAAGATTTGGAGCGTTCCTTTCCTCTGTAACAGAAAATGCCCTCCCCTACCCCAGCCACTATACTTCAGTTTCTTAGTTGCCCAGTAAAAGTCCCTGTTCCAGTTCTGGTTGTTTCTGATCTCTTAGAAAGAACTGGTCACTGTGATGCATAGCTGGTCACTATGATACACATTTATAAACCAATCCCCACTTGACACGCCATTCTGCTTCTGTACTTCCTGCTTGCCTGTCTCCTATAAGCTCTAGAACACCAGAGATCAGGGCCTGATATTCTGGGAATGATTCCAATCAGTGCCTGTCGACGTAAATAAATCTGCCTCCAAACCCTAGGTATCCTTGTGGTGTTTCTGCTTGCCATTGCTCTGCCCAGTGGAAGTTGCCTCCCAAGGATGTCACCTTTAATCCAACTTAAAACCTCCAAAGTCCTAATTTATCTATGTTCCTACCTAATTTCTACCAGACACCTATAATGATGATTTGCAAACTTCACTGGACCTAAGAACGACTCACTTGGGTGTTTAAAAATCACAGGTTCTTGGTTTTGCCAAGTGGTAT
Source organism: Cuniculus paca (assembly GCA_004365215.1). NCBI lineage: Eukaryota > Metazoa > Chordata > Mammalia > Rodentia > Cuniculidae > Cuniculus > Cuniculus paca. Next base: position 21,081 of record RJWT010010576.1, read on the forward strand.
TGTGACTCTGATGCCACTGGTCCTATGAATCACATTTCAAAACACGTAGTAACTGACACCTTAGAAATATTTATCCATGTAAATTTTTCTTTTTTCAGAAATAGAGACTGAACCCAGGGCCTTTGCTATGAGCATATCCCCAGCCCTGTTTTATTTTTTATCTTGAGACAGGGTCTCACTAAGTTGCCAGGCTGGGCTTGAATTTATGATCTTCCTTCCTTAGCCTCCTACAGTGCTGGAGTTACAGGCATGCAGCTGTAATCTCTGAAGCACAGGTGGTTACAAACCTGCTTCCTAAGATTCATTAACAATTGACATGATATACATATGGTATTAATATTATCTATAGTGTTATACAGTACTTTACATATTATTATGCACACGGGTGTGGGCAGTATATTTATTCATCTCAGTCCTCAAGGGTCTGGAGCACAGGGTATCAGGAGAGGACACAGTTGCAGGCTCAGATCTGCCCCCAACTTCCCAGTCTGATCTGAACACACCTTCCTCTGCCCTGCAGTAACTGCTGGCAGGACAGCCTTAGGACCAACGAAGCCACAGTCTCTCGGGGCAGACTACTCAATCTCCAATCCTGTCTACGCTACTGCGGGGTGACCCACTACAGTAAACTTCTGTGTGCCTCCATTGTTTTCATCGCAAAACCATGTTGGTGGGAAAAAATAACTTTTCTTCTACCCATCTTAGGCTCACTGGCTGGAGCTTGTATAAGAAAAGCCAAGTCAGTTAGATCAAAGAATGCAGGTATATTTAGTTTAAGTTTATGTGGCCCCAGCACCTCCCTAAGGAAATGAAGAAAGAGCCCAAGATATGATCAAAGCTGAGTGGTTTTTGTAAGAGCTTGCTGAGGGCTGTGGAGAAATATCACTGGGGAAAAGGCGGGAGGGAAGACAGTGAACTGGGATTTTTCTCTGTGTCTTTCTCTTTGGGGACAGGAATGTTCCTATCCTCTGGATAGAAGGAGGTCGCTTCTTACACAGACTTATGAGGAGCTCTGGGGCAGAAGAGTGGAGGGGAGATGAGGTGACCTTCCTACTACGGCTGGTTTCCTCTGATGTCTTCAGCTTAACATATCCAATATATCCAATATTTGGGGGTAGTGTGCCCCGAACCCCGTGGAAGAGATGTTACATACATAGTAAGCATTCTATGAGCAGTTGCTATTATTACTTAATGTATGTGGGACCCAAATCAAGCCACTGACACTTGTTTCCAAATTTCTGGAACTTCAGCAACAGAAGCTTCTTCTAAAGGGTAAAAATATAAGCTGGGCACTGCTACAGGCCCCTTGTGTAGAAAGAAAGCCTTCCTGAGGCAAGCCTGGCTGTCTAGAGTGAGATTTTGCAATCATATGGGCTATTAACTTTCCTTTTGCGCTTGAGTTGGTTTGAGTCGGTTTTTATTGTTTGCAAACAAAGGAATTCTGTCCTCGCTTTATTGAGACACAATCCACGTGCCATCCAGTTCACCTAATGAAAGTGTGCAGTTCAGCACCCTCTAGCATATTCGTAGGAGTTGTGCAACCATCACCAGATGTAAGATTTTTGATTCAGAAATCCTCAAAGAAAGCTAAACAGGCACTGTGTGTGTGTGTGTGTGTGTGTGTGTGTGTGTGTGTGTGTGTGTAATGGTGACATGGACAGGCAAGTGTAACTCTACCTCCAAAGTCCCCAAATTCTGAAACTACTTCTAAACATTGGAATCACTGACTTTTTGATTTGGAAATGGCTTAAAGCTCAATGCAGCATAAAGGAGGAAGAAATGAAGTAGGACTTAGAATTCCCATTTTGTTTTGAGAGATATTAGAAAATCCCTATGATCTCTCAGATTCTAAATACATTTATAGTTGTAGCACAGTTCCCTCATATTTCATATGATAAAAGGGAGGATCAGTGAGGTTGAGTCAATAGCCCAAGCTCACAGAAGTATTTACTGTTAGATACACCCAAGAGTTCAGTTTCCTGAATCGCTACTTTTGAGCAGTTGTTATTTTTTCTACAGGATTTCATACTCAAAATCCAGATCAGTCTTTTAAAATGCTTGGAGATTAAGAGCGCCTTTGTAATACTGATCAAATCTCCATTAGCCCATTCGTTTGAGAAATGCACTGTGATTAAGGACATCCCTATATTTATGCTTGACCCAGTGGCTGTCTCTTTAGATAAGCCAGTGTTCTACCTTTAGCCCAGAGGGAAGTCAATATAGTTTCCTTAAAGTAGGATGTGACAGGAAAATTCAGAATTATACTGTGTTGTTTAGTGGGTTAAGTGGCTACCGGATTCATGAGCTTCTACAAACATTTATGCAATAATCTTCGTTTGCAGGATCAGGAGGTTGAATTACAAAGATGCTTTTCTGGGGATAAGGCTAGGTGATGCGTAATGCAATGCCTGCCCACTTCATCTAATAAAAAGATTTGATAATCAAATTGATATTTAGTGATTTGACCTCTAACAGCCCTGAGGGTTCAGAGAACTTGGCAATACATGAAGAACAACTTGTTGTTACTAATGATAAATCTGTGCGTCTGGGCACATAAGGACTCTACACAGGCTGTGGAAAGTTTTAGAAATACACTTCCTGGAAGAACCTTACAGATATGGATCTGGCCAAAAAAAAAAAAATGTAATCCAGTCTGCAGCAGGATGCACTGTACTGATCCATATTCAAGGACAGAAAGGCATTTGCTTTATCTGGGATACCCTGTGAAAACACATTAAGAACACCTAGGGGATTATTATCATCAGCAGGGATATTATTGGTGATCATTGTTTTTAATGTGTTTTTTCCTTAGTGAGCTCTAAAAAAGTAATTTGAACCCTATTAATAAAAGTCCTGGATGTTTTATTCAAATTACAAGCAGGAGGTGGTACAATGTTTAGATGGAGTTCATTAGCTTGGCCCTTGGATATACTTTAAGGAGCAAATCTTAAAAAGAAAAAGAAAAACCATTCATAATTCCACC
>RJWT010010577.1:0-24064 GCA_004365215.1 Cuniculus paca
AAATTGATTGCTTCTGAACTCTGTTCTGAGAGCTAGGCAATGCACAGATGCAGATATTTCATATTTTTAAGCAGAAAATTTTAAATGTTAACTGCGTCATCTCTATTCTGAAACAAATGAATTTTAGATATTTTAATTCATTTTCTCCATGATGTTTTCTCTGAAGTTCTGCCAGCCCTCTATCTTTATTACATAATAGTATTAAAGAATATATTTTAGCAATGGCAATTTCTAAGAGTATTAAAAGTATTAGAGTATTAAGTATATTAAGAGTATAAGAGTATTACTCTTATTAGAGTAATCTTAATGACTTTTTAAGAATATTTAGAAATGTAATTAATTCACCCCTGTATCTACTCTTCATAGTCATATGTTTAAATCCTAAAGAATTTGGAAGTTATTTTCTTAACAATTTTCAGGCATCATTTATTTTCCTCCTTTTTCTCCTCTCTCTCCTATTCTCTTGCATCTAAAAGAGATATATCATATATTTGAATGAAATAATGTTGCCATCTTTCAAAAGCTAATAGTTACCTTCAAGTGGCCTTCAAAAGCATGCTGCTTACTGCATTTTTTTGTGAGTACTCTGATTTCAGATCAACTTTACAGGAAATACACGTCCACTTTAACTGACAGGGTCCAAGTTGTTCTGAATGTCTGTTCTCTAGCCCTGATTGACATCAGCAGGTTGTGGAGGATGACAAATTGTCAGACAACAGATCAATCTGTTTTCTCCATTAAGTAATGAGGAATGAAAGGGCAGAGGCATGGGGGGGTACTTTATGTGATTACCTAGAGGCCTACTAAAGATGTTTGTAAATCAACATGTTAGCAGTCTGCATGTGCTTATTATACATGCAGCAGTGTGCGTGCTTGAGTGATGAGAATCGAATACTCAACAGATACTTTCAACAATAAAACCACGAATAAAAATGATGAAAAGAAAGGTATTGAACAAGCTGTGAATATAAAACTTCTCACTGTCCCTTGAAGATGAACAGAATATTTTGAGTAGGGAGAGAGAAAATACCAATGAAGCAGTTTGAATTGTAGATGTTTGAAGATTGCAAAACTGTTAATTGCTATTTTTTAAAGTGAATTTTTAGTTGGCAACTAACTGTCTTAGTTACTTTTCTTGTTGCTGAGCCAAAGTACCCAACACCCAAAGTTAAAGGAGGAAAGGCTTATTTTTGCCTCACAGTTTTTAGAGGTTTCAGTCCATAGTTTCCTGCTAGCAAGGCAGGGTGATGTCATTGCAGAGGAGAAACAGTCCGTGGCAAGCAGGCAGGAGACAGCAAAGCAGCAAGCAGAGTAGCAGCAGCAGCCTACGTCTGCCTTTTATCCTTTTCAAGCTATCTGCATTTTGAGTGGTGTCACAACCAGAGTGGGGCATTCTGATTATTCACATGCAGAACTATGCTAAGCCAATCAATGGACTGATTTAATAATTATGCACCCTTAACCCCAGTGTCACACAATTTAATCCCAGCAATACACACCAGCTACCTCATGAAATTTCCAGCTATGAGTTAATAAATGAGACTTTGGGAAGGAGGGACATCTAGACACAGTGCATAACAGCAACAAAGATTTTGTTTTGTTTTGTTAAAATACAGGATCTCACTGTGTGGTTCAGACTGGCCTTAAACTCACTATGTAACCCAAGCTGGCCTCAAACTCATGGCAATTCTCCTATATCAGCCTTTCCAGTACTGGGATTATAGGTGTGTACCTCCACAGCTGGCAAAGATTTATTTTTGATAGTATCTTGATTATAAAGCATTTATCTTTGTGCACATTCCATAGAAGCTGTGCCTGGAAACTGCCAGTAAATATACATTTAATTTTATCAATTAAAAGTTTCAAATAAAAGAACACTACAAAGACTGTAGCTTTTTAGTAGCCATTTTCTATTATTTTGTAGACTCAAAAAATTACAATTTGCGCACTACAAATTAACTCTGTGATGTGCTTGTTGTAATGCAATCTGAATGGAAGCTTGGGACCTAAGACTGAAACATGCTTATGCTAAGTAGGCAAATTTTGAACTTTCCTACCATCTTAGGATTGCTTGTGCTTGTTCTTTTATTTTCAAAGTGGACACAGTCTAGTGATGTTAAACAAAAGGAAAAATGTTTCATAATGTAAAAATGGAGCATTTCATATCTACTGAAGAGGATACAATTCAGTTATAGAGAAAAATTCTACCCTGGGAATCAGAAATCAATCTTTCTCTTCTCTGCAGTCTTCCTTCATGTTCTTCTGTTCTCTTCTGACAAAATGAATATTTCTTCCTTAATGAATACCTGGTGGATACACCTAACAGTTTACTTTTTAAATTTTTCTTTCTGTAACTGTTCAGATAGGAGAAATTACTAAATCAAAACTTTCAAATGTATAAACCAAACTCTGATGGTACAACTTCAACCTATGTCAGGTCTCCAAACCTGAACCAACCAGTTTTGGGCAAAAGGTAATGACTAGTATTCCAAATGTGCCTATGGCCATGCAGACCAAGGGAGAGACTGATTTGATTATGGAGACAAACACTTTCAAGAAGCTAGTACTGATGTTAGAATACTAGGTATCTACTAAAAAGCATATTGCTGAAAAATTACTGATGAAAATGTAGAAAATCTTATTTTTCATAGACTTTCAGTTTAAATTTGGGATGCACCAGGAAAAATTTCCACTTCTAAAAAAATATGGAATATAACAAAATTTTAGTTATCAGAATCTTTAAGGCCATCAACTTTTTTTTTTTTGGTACTGGGAATCGAACTCAGGACCTCATGCTTGCCAGGTGGTGCTATGCTGCTGAACTATACCCTGGCCTCAACTGTTATTTTCAATATCTAAGGACATACTTCACTAATTATAAATGAGTGGAACCTAGGACATAAAGAATTTAGATTTAATTTTTTGTTGTCTGGCTATGTATCCAAAGCTGGCCTTAAACTCATGATCATCTTGTCTCAGCCACTCGAGTACTGGGATTACAGGCATGCATAATCACACCCAACAAACAAATCTTAAAGGCTTATAGATGCCTCTGACATTTGGAAATAATCAGGTTCATCTCCACTAACTACAGCACTGATGAAAACAATATAAAAAGAGTAACAATTAGAATACTTGTTATGAGAAGCAAGGAACATTACTAAATTTTCCCATGCAAACAGTTTATAGAGGTTAGGAAATAAATCAAATGCTGGAGTGATCTCATTGTGCATGAATTTATAACAACATTTTTAATATATTCATTTGAAATGAGTGAGGATCTCAATACAAAAATTCTACATTCAAATCTCTGGTGTTTGATCCTTAGTTTCCTGAGTTTTGTTTGTTTGTTTTTGAGTATAAGAACTGTGAAATTACAAATTGTATTTTAGGTCATTTACCTCAGTTTCTCACATGCTATAGGAACTTATATACTGTCCTGTTCTCTTTCTCTCCATTGAGTCATCCCTATGGTATAAATCATATCCAGAATTTGCAGGTTCTCTGCTTTGTCCACCTAAAGACAAAATCAAATTCCCCGAAAACTGCACCAAAGACAGATTTTGACTTTTGTATTCCCAGAGCCCTTCTATCTAAACTAGAATAATTGTGTGTTAACTCTAAGTTCCCAATAAAACGAAGATAGAGTTATCATATACTAATGAGCTTAGAAAAAGAAAATTTTGTAACATTTGCAAAAATTATTAAACACTAAATTCTTATTATGTAATATAAACTTAATGTTTTCACTAATGATATAAACTGTAGATATGAAGATTTAAAATTTTAAAGTATTTAGAACAAACCAAACCTTTGATATCTTTATCCCTTCCCCAAGGATAAGACTTTTAACCATTTTATAGGCTACCTGAATTCAGGAGAAAAGAATGAGATATTGGCTGCTCACTGAAGAGAAATGTCCTACAAACCAGGAGAATCAACTCCATGGGAGAACCTATTAGGAGTGATGCAATATCTAGAGTCTGGATTGTGCAAGTGAAAAATCAGAGCTTAGGAAGAGAGCCAGCTGTAGAAAAATGTATCACTCTTGAGATAGCAGGTACAATGGGAATTTCTTAGCAGAACCCTCCCTATCAAATGAATGTGTTGTGTGGACTTCCCCATTCCCAAAACACATACATGCCTTAAAAAGGAGTCAACTTTATGTCTCTCAGACCTAGAATTCAAGAGATCAACTAGCAGAAGAAAAATAGCCTCTCTGTTTACCTTTTACTATCAAGTGAGTTGGATAAAATTTGAGCAAATAGTTGAAAACTAATTTCTAGGAGATATGTTATCTGCAGATCCAGTTGAGGGAAATAGAGATGACTATTACTTTTAATAAATGTGTATAGTTTTGACTATTTTATTAGATAGGGTATTTAGCTATGGAATTAAGTAGGTTATTTGGTTGCTGAGTGACAGTAACATTTTCTATTACTTAAAATTAATAGAGAAAACTCTCCCAGGCTTTATCCAAGAATGAGGAATAATTCTCTCTGGGCAAAGTTTACAAGGGCATTTGTCAACAAGCAAGTTCTATTTGCAATTAGTGATCAGAAATAATACTACATTCTCAAACATCCCAAGTAATACTAACATATAGTGCAATATCTGTGCATCTTGTGATATTTATCCAACAAATATCTGCTCCGTAGCTTATGTGAAAGTTATCCTTCTGAGCATCGAGGATTCAACAATGAACTTGATAAAATTTATCCTTCATAGACTGTGAATGGAGTTTGCAATCTAATGACAGAAAAAATAAGTAGATCCTTGTATTACTGCATGATAAAAAAAAACAAAAGCAGAGTGTTAGAGGAGCAATGGGGGTGCCCAATAGGGGAACCTAGTTGGTCTTGGAGATAAAGAAGGAATCCCACATTTCATTGCATCTACCTAGCAATTTGAGAGATAAGTGGACATTAGCTTGATGAACAGGATGAGAAATAATATGCCAGCAGAAGGAATAGTTCAGAAGATGACAGTATGAGACATAAAGATTTAAGAAGTTTAGTGAGAGTACGAGTTATATCTCTAGAAAACACAAAATCAGAAGGATTCTGGAAAGAATTTCAAAAAATACATCTGGAGAAATAGACCTGATGATTTAACTTCTATAACAAAAGCAAGCCACCTATGACCTAATTTTTAAGTAATCAAGTAATTTTTAAGTAAAAAACTACTTTTCTCAAAAGTAATCAAAAGTTATTAAGGAATTTTTAGGAGGGAACATATTTCTACATAAACAAACAATTTTCTGAAAATAAAGGTGGATATTTTTTGAACATGCAAGATACTGAGTTGTTTTGATAGGTGAAGAGTGTTGTGCCCACACATATTAATATTTTAAACATATATCTAGTACTGAGAAAACATGCTTTCATAAAAATGAAAGGGTATTTTATTTAATGCTATTTTACCAGGATGCAATTTACCTTTTATCATCCTTATGTTTTACATGGGAGCACTGAGTCACGGAATGATAAATGTATAACCATGGATACACAGCTACACAGTGGTAGATTAGAGATTGAAAATTGAATCTATAATTCCAAAATCTACATCATACTTTACGTCTACCATGCTTTCTGGCCATGTTTAGGGAGAAGCTAGATCATACACTCCCAAAGCTATTTGATCTGCATTTCAAATTCAAGTGAAAGCATGTCAGGTGCATCAAGCCAAAATGACTTACTTTTAGCATCTCAGGATGTTTGAATTATATGGCATGTCATTGCTATAGATATATAATTATTGTCCACTTTTTTCTTTGATTACAGCATTATTTCCATTTGAATTTTGACCATGTGTTTGTATAGTGGCAAATCCACCAATTCTCCTCTCTCTCTCTAACAATATATATTCTGGCAGTGTTCAAGACTTTCTCAAAACTTCTAGTTCTGAGACCCACGGGTTTTATTGGATTACCCTAACAGCAACATTATACTGTAGGGCTGTGCATTAGAATGATGTATCATAGTAATTCTAACACAGTTATTCTAGTATGATTTAGATTGTAATCCTAAAGCATTATCTAGATTTAACACTAAAGCAATCTCTGAGGAAATTTTGTTCATTCCAGCAGGGTAAGGCAAGTCCTACTTCATGTATGAATTATTAAATATGTACGTAAAGGGGTAGCAGCCCTTTTAATTTGGCAAAGCGCATTGTTTTAATTGGCAAAGATGACAAATGGCCTAAAGCTTGCAGTATTCAGTGCCAAGGAAAACAAAAGAAAAGGAAGCAAAAAATAAAAACTTGGCCCAGACCCAAGCTTGTATCTTAGTAGGAATGGAAAAAATTCCAGCAATTGTTTAACACAGCTACCAGCTGTATTCTATTTTATGGATAAGGTCATGAATAAGAAGAAATTTCTTCACAATTAATGGATGTAAACATAACACTTCTAATGTATCAAACATTGCTCTAAGAAAACAGGGCCTTAAGTCCTTAATATTTCTGACTGTTCTATAAAGAAGTCTAAAATGCCAGCATCTGGTATCTGGTAGTATCTTCTTGTTGCCAGCTCACATGATGAAAGACTGGAGAGCAAAGGAAGAAATAAACACTTGGTCCTTAAGGTACAGAAAACAGAAAACAGCAAGCCCATTCCTGCAAGTAGCTTCTTAATGGCAGATGAAAAACTTACAGCAATAGTGTTTGCTTGTATTAATATGGAAACAACCAGAGTCTACAGATTTCAACACTGACAATTTCATCTTGGTGACATTTCTTTCATCATATTTTAACCAGATATTAATAGATCAGGAGGGAGGAGAACCACCTCTGTTCCACACCCCAGTACTTATAAGAATCTTGATCATCTCACAGTTGTCTGTTTTCTTCAGAAAAACAGGTTTAGCAAAAAGTGTACATCAATAAAATATAAATAAACAATTTAGAACATCAGATGCCACATAAATCGCATAGGTGTTTGATTTTATTTTTATCAGTCCAGATTCCTGCTGAACATCTGAATTGATAGGGACAAGGTTCCTACAGTCAAACTGAACACCTGCCGGGCTTATAGGAAAGAATAAAAGTGATTTGTCTCCTTTTTGTTATAGAAGTTTTTAAATATTTGGAAAACTTGAAGAATAGTACCAGAGGGAGCTTTATAAACTCACATATATTTAACAACAATTAGAGATTTACATATTTTCTTTTTTATGTGTGCACCCATATATACACATACCTAGAAGTACTAAAACTATTGAAACAAAGTTGCAGAAAAAGCTGAGGATGGTGGTGCACACCTGTAATCCCAACACTCAGGAGCCTGAGGCAAGAGGATTATTGCAAGTTTGAGACCAGCCTGGGCTACAAAGTGAGCTCAAGGCCAGCCTGAACTGCATAGTGAGACCCTGTCTCAAAAAGACAAAAAAAAAGTTGCAGAAAAAACCTAATTACCTCCAAATATATTAGCACATCTTTCCTAAGGAAAAGAACTCTCCCCATAATTAAAGATACATAGATACAATTATCTCAACTAAGAAAATTTACAGTTATATAACCAAATATCTGCTTCACAAATTTTCTCTATTGTGTTTGATTTATTTCTTAAACTGAAGTCTAATCAAGGTACTTAGATTAATTTTTATTTAATATATATTTTTAATCAGTTATAGGTTCTCTACAAAGTATAAAGAATTGAGAGTTTCTGTTTCAGTCCACTTGGCTGATATAGCAAAATAATTAAGACTGGATAATTTACAAAGAAAAAAATAGTTTCTGACAGCTCTATAAGCAAAGAATTCTAAGATCAAGGTGATAACATCTGATGTGTAGTAAGGACCTTCCTGCTGCCACTTCGCATGGTGAAAGATGGGAGTGCAAAGAAAGGAATGAACACCATGTCCTCAAAAGGCAGAAGAACAGAAGACAGGAAACCCAATCCTGCAAGTACGTTCTACAATGCCATGATCTGTTTATGGATTTGGAGCCCTCTTGACTAAAATACCTTCCCAAGGGAACCACACCTAAATACTGTTGCATCCAGGATGAAGTTTCCAAAGTATGAATTCAGGAGGAATACACTTAGACCACAAGAGTTTACAATATCATGAATTTAGTAAAAGTTGGTCTTGCTGGGTGTGGTGGTACATCCTGTAATCCCAGCACTAGGAGGCTAAATCAGGAGCTTCACTCAGAGTTCAAAACCAGCTTGGGCTACATGGTGAATTCAAAGCCAGCATGAACTACATAATAAGACTTTGTCTCAAAAACCAAAATCAAAATAAAGTTAGTCTTAACCACTTTTATTCTGAAAATTTTCTTTTAAAATTATGTTAAATGACATTATCTGTTGAAGAAACAAAAGTTATCATAGAGTGCCCTATGTTTTGGACATCAGCATGATAGTAATCTTACATAGTATTCAAACCTATGAGTCTTATTTTTTAAATAGAAAATCATTTCCAAACATTGATTATATAAAGGTACTTACCACACATCAGATGTTATCACTTTGATCTTAGAATTCTTTGCTTATAGAGCTGTCACACAACTACTTTCTTCATAGGAGGTGCTTTTAAATTGGTTCATTTCAGGAACAACATATATCTTGTCATAATATTAATAATTTAAGTTGGATAACTTGTTTAAAGTGATAACTGGTAGATTTCATTTTAGATGTCTGAGTTTTTTGATGAAGCTTTTGAATTATATCAGAGTGCCTTTTACATACACACACATACACCATTTTAAACTAATCATTTTTCACGTGCCTTGCCTGAAAGTCATGGGAATTATAAATTGGTAATTTAATAATTTCATCATACTTTTAACATTTTCATGGGCTGAAATTTGTATGTAATGTAGAAACTTTCCTGTTCAACATTTTGTTATTTTTAAATCTAGGTTTTAAACTTTTCTTTGAAGAGACGTTAAAGAATTTGTCAGCAGATAGCAGCATTAGGGTAACATGAACTATCATTGTGTTTATAGTCTTGCATGACAGTGTTCATTTACATTTTCTGTTAAAGATTTTGCTTGGGCAAACAATACACATTTGGAGAAATGCTTTGTGCAGGACAACTTGTGAGTTAAGAACTCTCCTTCATGCAAAAATCAGTAGTTTTCAAAAAAGGAAATATGCATGAATGCACACAATTAAAATATTACCAAAGTGTTTAATTTTAAAAAATAAGGCTCAGAGCCAAAATTAGAATCTAAGTATTTTACCATTTAAGAAACTTCATGAGGATTGTATTAAAATTTCCAGTTCACGGAAGTGAGAGAGACTTGGAGTCTATTGAAAGAAATGGGGACTTATTAGTGATTTTAAATGTTCTGAGATTTTGTTTTCACTTAATTATAGAAAGACCACCAAGAAGGAAATGATTACTACTAGAAAGATAGCTTGCTATGTAGTTTTTTTTTAAAGAGGAAGGGTCATGGCATAGTATGTCATGTCACATGGGGCAGCACCACGCTCACGAAAAAGGCATGTGGAAGGAGGGGAAACCATAAATATAGCATGCATCTGTGGGAAAGAATAGGTCAGACAAGTAAGCAAGATGATCAGTTTAGGACTACATTATGCAAAAAAAATTTCAGTGGGATCAGGCTATAGGACTATTCTTTGGATGCCAGCTCGCTGGCCCTGAAGTGATTTAGGGTAGGGTGATAGTGTCTTGGGTTGCATGAGCCTGCTAAAAGGGTGTGGGTGGGGTAAGAATTTGGGGTTGGTTGGAGTATTAATCCATTTTTGTTACTATAACAAAATTCCTGAGACGTGTTAACTTTACAAAGTAAAGGCTGTTTTTGATCTTACAGTTTTGGCTGGAAGTCCAAGATCATGCAGCTCTATTGCCTAGTAAGGGCCTCATAATGAATAGTGTTACATTGCCATATGCATGTAGTTTTTAAAAAAAGAGGTCTCTCAAAACAGGAAGCAAGAGACTGATTCAGGGGTGAAGCTTGTTCTTGGAAGAGCTGAGAGGTCCCACAGAGCTATCATAATCCTTTGAAGAGTAGCTCCTCAGTAACCTAATGACCTTCCACTCATCTCTACTTCTCAAAAGAAACACCATCTCTCAGCCTGGCCACATTATGGATCTCCTTTCCAATATGTGAGACTTTGGGGAGCACATTAAAATCATATCTAAACCACAGCAGTTGGTTTGTCTCTCAAAGTTAGGCTTGAAGGAAAATTGCTTGATATCAAACTCTGGATAGAGAGTCCCTCCCTGAATCCATAACTTACTAAAATGTCAAACATAATAAAATACAATCTCCCACATGATTAGTAGTCTATTTAAGAAATACTACCTAAATCCAGGAAAGTCATATGAATGGGTTGTATTTTTCTTTAATGTCATTTAATAGTATGAGATTTTGCAGTGTGTTACACTCAACTATAACTAATGCAAATTTATAAATCATGTATCAGTTAAGAGAAGTTATACACAGTTTTAAATCATACAATTTATCTATGTTAAAGGCTTGATTATATTTTTAGCTAACACAGAAACAAAGGAAAGTTTTACATAGAAATATACCAGAAACATCTTATCAGTAATATGATGATAATTTGACTTTGCAGAGAAACCTAAATATTGTTTACATGAAACCATCATCAATTTTTACCATTGCATAATTTCTTGTGCTAGATATTAGATGACATGTAGATGTTCTAAAAATTCCATTTAAAAAGTTTAATGTTTGTGTTCTTATATATCGTTGGTGTATCATATAAACATTTTAAGGTCTGTGTGTATGGTTTGTAGGTGCTCCCCCCCAAGTCTCAGGTAGTCATGGAAGCAGCTGAATGTAAAGTTTATGATTGATTCCTTGTGTAGCACTGGGATTGGCGGTGTGAGTTCTGCACCCGCTCAGGGGTGGAGCCGACAGACAATGTGAGTTCGAGAAGGAGGCGGGTTTTCCCTCTTTTGCGGGGTTCCCTCTTGCCGCCTGCAGCCGCCATGAATGGTTGCCCCTCAGCCACGCCACCGTGCCTTGGAACCAGGTAAGCATGGACTGAAAGCCCCAAAACTGTAAGAAATAATCCTCTCCTTCCTTCACTTTGGGCATCAGGTATTTTGTCTCAACAAGAAAAAAGTAACCAAGACAGTCTGCAGTATTTTCATGATACAGAAATAGCATCTGTTCTCAAAGTAAAATTATTTATTAAACTTACCATGCAGTGTGTTTATTAATTTTGGTAACAATTCTGTTTTGGCATAGAGTTACAGGTCTACATTTAAAAGATGTCAGTAGCAGTGATATAAGACTCATAGCATGTTAAGTGGCTTCCATCTGTGTTGCACTGGAGCATCTGTTCGTGCAGATGATCCAGCAGAGGACACAGACAGCAAGGGCTGAAAGAAGCAGGCTGACACTCATCCTGTTGGATAAACAGAATATTTTTGGCTCCAGCATCTTATCATTGGAACTAAAGTAAATTTATAGCAATCAAGTAAGTTTCTAAAAATAGTTACAAGTTTATTTTTAACACCTGGATGTTAATGTATAAATGACAAATGATAAAAATCAAATTTTGAGTATTTCAATGCTGTTTACTTGATTCATGCAAAGCTTTAGAGTATTTCTATTCTGAGTAACCATTTCTCTAGAAAATCGGGACTTCTTCATAACCACTGGAGTAAGGCTCCCCTTTAAGGTTTTCAGGTGGCAGTCATTCAGTTAAGGGTGCTTTCTTTCCTCCGTTTACTGCTTAATTGCATACGCTCTGCACCTTTTGGTTTTGTCACAAAGAGGATGCATAGAAGGAACAGAGATAAATCAACAGAAATTCACCATTTCTCTTCAAGTTTATTACTATTTACTAGTTAGACCTATCCTTACTCAAAATCAAAGAGTTGGACTGGCTTTCTGTTATGGCTTGCATCCAGTCTCCGCTCCCCCAAACCCTCATAGTCATAGATGTGGAATTTTGAAGGTAACTGCATTAGGGTGTGTGACTGTGGATTAAAGGTGTGATACTGGGATTAAGGGTGTGGATCATGGAAACCCACACCAGGTATGGGTGGCACCAATGAATAGATTTGTAACCTGAAAGCAATATAAAGGGACAGAAAGAAGGCAGTCCGCTGCTTGCTACTGCAGCCTGCTGCCTGTCATGCCATGAAATGTTTCTCCACTGTGATGCCCCTCTGCCTTGACAGCCTGCATTGGAGCCCATCAACTACGGATAAAAATCTCTACAAACTGTAAGCCAAAATAAACTTTTCCTCATTTAAATTTGGATGTTGGGCATTTTGTCTGTGATGAGAAAGTGACTAAGACACTGTCAGAGATGCAAAAAAATCTAACCGGTAAGGAATAAAGCAACTAAAAGAAAGATAATATTGTTAAAAATGAGAAAACAGATTACAACCAATAATATAGTTACTCTGTGGAAACTCCAACTCTAAGCAATATCGGATCATAAACTGAGGTTTTGTACTTTCACAGCCATAGTCAAAGGGAAGCTGGTTCAGTTATGAATAGCACAGTACCACTAATTGGGCAATGGCGAAGAGTAGCAAGTTAAACTTATTTTCAATGCTATGGTAATAATGTGTTGTAAAACTATAAAGTAGAAACCTGTATTTTTAAAGACTCTACCAAAAAAAAAAGCCATCAAGGTTTCATGATTCATAAATGAAATTTCTTGTTAAAAAATTTTCAAAATAATAGTTCATAAATGAGAGGGGTCCAGATGCAGTATCACTCTAGTAAACTACTGCTCTTTTCCATCCTGTTCATTGTGCATGGCAGCTGGTGAAACCCTGGTTATGTCCTAAATGTCATCTAGGTGTGCAGGGTATCAAAGTAAAGATCATGTTGCCCTGGGATCCAAGTGGTGAGATTGACCCTAAGAAGCCTCTACCTGACCCGTGAGCATTGTGAAACCCAAAGATGAATCCTGCCCACCACTTCCATCTCAAAACAGAAGGGCAGGAAACCGGAGCTGCCTGCTTTGCCCCAGCTGGTTCCCACAGCATAACAGGGTGTGCTTGGCAGCAGTATCTGAAAATGGAGGCTGCTATGTAAAGACATTTAATAAGTCTTGTATGAAGACAAAAAAAATAGTTCTTAAAATATTAAATTGTTGATCAATAATGAAAATAAATGGAAATGAATTCAGCATAAACTTTGTAAAGTTATTGTATATTTACTAATAGGTAAATTGTTTAAAAAAATCTCTTCTTTAGTGGATTGTTGTTAAGTAACAAAATGATTTATTTTCTAATAAAATGTCATGATTACATTTAACCTTAGCCAAATAAAGGAATGAGCCAGATTTGCAGATGGGGTCTGCAAACCCTAAGGGATCTCAGGCCTCTCATCCTGGGCTTGTAGGGCCTCTCCTGGACTGCAGTATCTGGACAACATGGGCAACTGGGGACAGAACTGCAGCCATGCTGTTTTCCATGTCAGACTTCACTTAAGATCATTTCTGCATTTTAGGCCAACATTTTTATGTCTCTTGAAAGTCTTCAGAAACTCTTTCTTCCAGATTCATTCTCTGCTTTATTTTGGACAAAATGTGAGAGGCAATGAAACATGTTGGAAAATGTATCGCCCTGCTATATTTCCACCAATATGTAACTTCTTGACCTTGGACAAAGCAAGCAATTTCTCCAAGCCTCCTTGTTCTTGTCCTGAAAATCCAAATAAGGACCCTTACTTTTGAGATTGTACACAGGATTCAACATGCATAAAAAGTGTGGCATCCAGTAAGTATTCATGACATGGTAATATAAGTTATAATATCTGTTCTTATTGATATGTTATTGCAGGTACATTTTTATTCAAGATATCTCTAGTATTTTTTTCTTGGCCTTGAGTACAGTAAACATTTCACAAAATTTGACAGCTGAGAAAATCTTGGAGATTAGTAGGCTAGTTATTTTAATACCTTAGGCAATAGAATTTACAATGTAGAAAGAGATATCAGAATGACCCTTTGATTGAAGTAAACAAGGGGCTAGTGTCCACCAGTTGGTCATTTTATTAAATGCACAGAATTTTAGATATCTAAGAAATTTTTAAAAACTTTACTCAAAACATTTATTTTAAAAATATTAAAATGTATTTAGAAACTTGAAATAACATTAACTTCTATAACTGATACTAGAATTTATGTTACCCACAAATACTGCTAGCTCTTAGTGCATGATATCTTTATCTGTTCCATGATATCTCTAAGTGGAGTTTTGTATTCATATTTGCCAGTAATATTTCATATGCTGCTGTCTCTTTTTGCTAACTCAGTAGGCATGTTGACAGAAGAGCTAACTTAAGTGTAGAACAGGTAAATTTTAAATCAGAGATATAGTACAAAATTATCAGGAAATGTTTCATTAAAACAATGAAGCATCAAACTATATAACCATAAAAACAATGAAGCATCAACTTATATAACCATAGTGTAAAAAAAAGTAGGAATAGAAAAAAATTGTCATGTATACATTTCCCATTTTATTTACAGGACATATAAACAGGGAGTCATGAGACCAGAAAGTCTTTTATAACATGTGTTGATATATCTAACCATTATATTGTAAATCATATTTCATGTCATTAAGAAAATGTGGTAGAACAAGAAAAGAAAAATCTTTGAAGCCACATGGACATGTTTCTAAAGCACATTTCTTACTTTTTTTGGCATACAGTGTGTCCAAGTTACTCATTTTTTTGAGCTTCAGTGTCCAGTTTTGTGCAACAGAACAAACAATACCTACTTACCAGCTTTATTATAAGAATGAATTAAGATTTTCCAAGGTATTTAAATAGAAATACTGTAAACTATTTACTAGTTTCATTACTAAAATTGAATGCACATTAGAAAATCTTGAAACAAAGAGAAAAGATAAATTTATATGTGTCATGGCAAATTTTATGTAAACAAAAGCCTATGTAATTTTATATGTGTGTGTATATATTTATGTATATATTTAAATATGTCTTTTAATATGTATTTGTTTCTATTCATTTCTTTTGTTTATTTTAATACTACTATTTTAGTACTTTTCATACTTACTAAATTTAGATCCAATTACTTTATTCTCTTATTTCCTGACCTGTTATTTTTTCATTTTGTACAATGAATGTATTTTATAATAATGTAAAAAGTAAAATTACATTTGCAGATTTGCATATTTATATTTGCATCATAGATTTAATTATGAAGACTTAAAACATGCAATGGAATATGGACTCCTCATACATCTCATAGACTACATTTGAAATTTATCATATTTAATTTTATTCATAGATTTTTCTTTGATGAAGTATTGAAAAGAAAATTTTCTATGTCATGCACATCAGTTTACATTTCTTAAAATATGAATATATATATATATATAGTCACAATATATTATCACACCTAACAATATTAACATCGTCCTTGCCTTCATTTTCTAAATTTAAGTAAATAAATGGCATTCATAATACCATTTTTTAATATTGAACTCTATTCTCTAATCACACTGAATCATGGTGTAGGTCTAAGAGATTGAATTATAATCATTTTAGTAAAATATGCCTTGGGCAGGGGATCTAGCTCAGCAGCCTAAGCGCCTGCCTGGGAAGCGGAAGGTAGTGAGTTCAATCCCTGGTGCAGCAAAAAAAATAAAATAAAATAAAATATGCCTTTTTAGCTACAGAAGTATATAAAAAACCAATGACAGAGCCAAACATTATATAAAACAAAATTTAATAATTCAAGGACTATTCTATTAAAGCATGTTTATTCATCCCAATACATCAATACAAAATATTAGAATGTAGCAAATTATTTTGATAACTTATACCTTTGTTTCAGAGATAACAATTTAACCAATACATATTCTCACTTTATATTAAATTGTATATTGATCTGATTATTTGTAAAAATTCTACCAATACCATATCAATTTAGCACTCTTAGCAGGGATTTTGATTTTGGAAAGTATTGTTTTTGGCCAGATAATTTTTTAATTGCATGAATATACTTGTTAAATTGTCTTTATAAGGATGCACACACAAAACTAGCATTAAATAAACATTTCTGTTAATATTTTCCATAATAGGGAGACTTAGGTCCTAACAATAACTTACAACATACTTCACTACATTTTCCAGTACAGAAGAGTCTTAACGGAGAACATTGAAGAGTTATAGAACTATTGGAAGTTCCATGGGAAGAAAGTACAGGGAAGTTTTGATAGAGATCTCAGCCTCAAAAGGCAATGCAAAACCCTTAGGGATGTGCAACTGAGTAGTTAGAAACACAAGAACCTTATAAAAAATCTTCCAAGCCAATTCATTGAGACTATTTTGAATACTGAAAATCACCAAAGACTATCATAGTATGCAGTAACTCAGCAAATGATTCTCCAGGATAACTGAGCAGCAGCCAAGTTGAGTGATGATGGTAACTTTCCGGAAAGCTGCTGTGACTTTACAGTATGTTATAGGCCCATGCTGCTGTTTTGCTGTACACAGAGAATAATAACTCTTCCTCCATTGTCTTCTAAATCTTATATGAGGGTATGTTGTTGCTAAACTTGTACCTCAAACCATACGGGAAGGGTCATTCTGCAAATACATTTCTTGTTTTTAATTCTAGAAAGTAGGGATGGTGATACTGAGTTGATAGTAAGGCAGGTAGTTTAGTGAGAAAGAGATTGATCAGTAGTTCAAAAGGGACGGAGCCCCAGACAGTCAGAGTTAAAATGAGGCAAACGAAGCCTGTGGTCAAGACCTGAGTTGATAGGAAAAAACTAGGGCCCAATTTGAGATCCATGGCTAGCTCTATAAGCCTCCCCAGAGAAGAACAACAGCTCAAAACTAAACTGTAACTAGCATCATCTGGTCCAAAAAGGCCAAATGATGTACTATATACATAGAAACAACATAACAAACACATAGGTAGATGACCTGAACACTGACACTCACTTTTAGCTGTTTCAGAAATGCCTCTGTTCTCCATGCTATGTACTCTTGTTTTACTGCTGGATCAATATAGCTAAGTGACTGCACTTGTAATCCTGGAAGTTGATGATGGCTTGACCCCAAGTTACCTGTGATGTGATTTTACTGTATAAAAATCCTCTAAACAAAGAGCCTCAGTGGCAATCCCCTTTCAGGAGCTTTCTCTTAATAAAACTTTCCTTCTCTCCACTTTCTTTGTCATTGACTCCATTGTTTGGCATCCTGAGACTCAAACTCATCACATATATCAGGTAGAGAGTTACTTTCCTGTAACAATAGCACATTCTTATACCTCCTACATAGAGGAAACTGTTATTTTTTTCTTTCCTTTAGTTTATTAGACTGAATAAACATTCCTTCTTAAATCTGCTTGGATTAATACATAGCAGTACATAAATCAGAAATGTGAAATTTTTTTTTCTTATTTTGAAATGAGATAGGTGGCAAAAGATAGTGTGAATAACATTGTAGTTATGAGACATGGATTCTAGCTGAACCTTTTCCCCTAGGTCATGGAATTTTAAATTGACCTGTTAAGCTCTTGGAACTTTGGTATGCTCATATACTAATTAAAGGTGATCATATCTGCTTGCTATTACCTTTTACAGTGGGTCATTTTAGACATGATATGAATGATGTATATTATGTTGTGATAAACAAGTGTCAACGAAATTAATGATTCCTTTTCCAAAGGTTCAAGGTACCATGTGCATATTCAGAAAACTCTCAGTCAACAGGAAGTCAAATTGTCCACACCAGTTCTAGTTTTTAAAGTTTCCTCTCTTCAGTCTCTTGAAAGGTTGGTTGCCAATTTTCTTTAAAATCACTCACTTCAGTCACGAGTGTAGAAGAAGCAAGCCTATCAGAATATCATATTTTACTCTTCTTTCACATAAACTTGTCCAAAACAGAATTGAAGAAAACATCTGGTTCATCTCAGGGTATGTGCGAATGTCGTTTATTCTGAACTTAATCACCAACTAGGAAAAATATATTGACAAATAAATTTTGCCCAGTGAGTGAAAAGCAGGCTGGGGAAACAGTAAAATGTCATGCTAACCAACACAAATGAACTATATAATGCAAAATAATACTCAGAACCTCTAACAAACTATATAAGAATGGTTTCCTGAACTCTGCATTAAACTCATCAGTGATGTGATATGCAGTCTTCCTTAGTTCCTCCTTTTATAGATGCAGTCACACTGATGTACTTCTATGTCCCTCCATCTTCTTCCCGAGTTTGTCCTTTCCAGCTTCCTGGGAAATTGCAAGAGAAAGGTGTGGGCTCTGCTGTCTCTCAAGTCCTATCTCTATTTGTTTAGTTTCAGAGAAATATCTTCTTTTTCCATTGTAATAAATGCATTACTAGTAAAATAATTTCATAAAATTTTATGAAGGAAGGACAGTTTCCAGAAGTTTCTTCTATAAAATAACCTAATCAAATAAATACCTAAGAGTTAAAATTGAAATTAATAAATTCATGATTGAAAAATACTTCATTATTCTCTTCAAATAGGATCAGTAGAGGAAAATGGAGAGTATACACATAACACAAGGTCTCAAATTTTTCCATGCTTTCTGGAGTAAAAATGATGAGAGTAGGAGTTTGCACTGAAGAGTGGTATAGATATGATAAAAATAAACAAGAAAGTGTAGTCATTATTTTTATTACAGTTAAACACATACAGATGAATTGCAAAGAAAAGGACATGACACAAGAAGAGGAAAGACTGAGGATTATCATTTCAGAAAATAAGCCTAGAAAATGTATATTCCCATGATTATGTCTTTGGCTAAACAAATCCATGACCATTTTTTGAGCCATGTTATTATTTTTTTCTAGTTTATGTATGTAGAAATACAGTAACTCATTATGATCTTACATTTGGGTAAAATTTTGCATACCACACATCCAGAAAATGACTTTTACCTTCTTTACATACTGTCATTAAATGTCCTTCATAGGTACTGATGATTCTCAAATCTTGGACTTTGTTTTACCTTTTGAAGGCACAAAGACAAGGCACTTCTTAAATAATGCAGCTAGTGCAATCTCCTAGACAAATGGCAAATTAATCAGTCCCTAAATCCTTGTTTTTTGAAGACTTGTGCATTTTAAAGAAGACGGAATAATTGTTTAGTGACTTGGTGCCATTGATTTTCATTATGGATGGTGTTGACTGGGTCCGTGTCAGGTCATTGGGGAGAGATAGCCTCTGCATAGCTAAATAAAATTAGAAAAGAGGCACTTCTTATTTCATATTCAGAAGAAGAAAACCAATCCTTAAAGAAGTTTTGAATGACCTTCCTTTAACAACTTTTCTCCATTGCATGATTTTCAGGAATTGATGACAAAAATCTTTTAGTATAGATATCAACAGAATGTCTTGGCCTCACACAATTTTAAAAGAAAGGTAAATCTGAAACAATATTAACAAAATGATGGACAATATTCTGTTGAAAACCACACTGAATTTTAGAGTTGTGGTTGAATATGCTTTAAATAGAACAATCAAATAAAATGAACGTTGCTTGCTTCATCTAACAGAGCAGAAGTTTTGTGTTTTCATTTAAGTTAGGTGGTCTGCTATTTGATGAAGTTTTAACCGAAAATTTCATCTAGTGATCCTGAATTGGTTACAGTTAAAATGGTCTTGCTAGTTCCAACATAGCTATTCTTTCTTGTATTTTCCAGATAGAATTCTCACACCTTTGACTTGAACATGAAATTGTTTCAAATGTATATACCATTTCTTTCATCTTTTTCTATTTTACTGAAAGATACATTAAACACTTCAGTTTTGACCTAGGTTTTTCTCTTAAACATAACCAAATTCTTTTATTTATTTACTCCTCAGTCCCTAATTTATTTAGTTTGTGTAGACTTTGGCACCAAATTTTCTGGAATAAAATGATGTGTTTTCAGGGCTGCAATCTTTCTGAAATGAAATTTATAATTTTTGTGCTTCACAGAGCTTGACTTTTTGTTTTACAAGATATCATGCAGTTGTCATATTGTAGCAACTCATCAGATTGCTCCAGAGAACAGTGTGACTTGAAAAAGACTCGTCTTTATTTTTAAGGAGATATGCCATGGCAATTTTCTGTTTTAATGATAAGCAAATGATTCAAGTCAGTAAGCTGTTATGCAGCCTAGAAAAAGAAAGAAGCTGTGCTTTACTAGAATGAGATATTTACCGGGGATCGAACTCACGACCTCATGCTTGCCAGGCAGGCTCTTGTGCCAATGAGCTAAATCCCCAGCCCATAGAATGAGATGTTCTTGAGCTTTAGACTTGTCAACTTCTCTGATAATTTTTTTTAAGTATAGTCATCACACTATTAAGTAAATGTATTGATTTGGGACATAAAAAGAGCTTTTGCATAGTTGTAATTAAATCTTGTTAGATAGAATACTACTATAATAAAGAGAATTTGGCAGGTACTATAACAGTCTACAAAGGTATTTGATTCATTGACAGAAAACTCTATATTGAGTTTAATTAATTAATTAATTTTTGCGTGGGAACTGAACTCAGGACCTTGCACTTTCCAGGCTCTATCCCATGAGATCTGTTTAGAAGACAGTTCACCACAGTTCCTGCTGTGTGTGTTGCCAACGTTAGCATCATTATAGTCCTATGATGACCAGTAATAGTTTTTCTATCATCATACGATCAGTGAAGATAGAGTTAACATGATCCTGTCTGTCCCTCTGAATGTTGTTCTCAAAGAAAGTTAGCAATGACTTCTATCTGAAATGTCAAACCTCTTGTACACTATAAGCAGTATTAAATTTTTGATATAAGAGCCTATTTTTCCACTGATCAATTACTATTTAAGAGAAGCACTCAACTATGAGACTTCAGTCAGATGTTTTCTTGGGGGGAATAGCTAATCTGCTGGCAAGTTACTTTGTGTATTCACATTTTAACCTTATGTCTAATATTATGAATTTTTTGCCAAGTTGGCTGTAAATTTTTTCTTGCAGCATGTCTATGTAATATTTATGACATAAAAATATTTATGGAAAATAAAACTGGTGTTCTGGGGTGTGTCTGGCAATAATATTTTTATACAAAATTATTTGGCATTAGTTTTCTTCCTGTGATATAAATGAAGTGTTCTAGAATAATGAGTAATGACTACATTGAGGACAGCAGTTAAAAAAATTTGGGACCCAGATGAATGCTGCCTCTTTATCTTTGATATAAGATTGCAAAATCTATTGCTTTTGGTGGGGGAAGATGGGAGGTAGAGAGAGAGAAAGAGAGAGAGAAAGTAGGAGAACACTATACATTTAGTAACCTTCACTTTGCATTTCTATTACTAACCAATGTCCAAGCATAATAATTAGATGACTAATAAATGAATTGAAAATGAATTTATAACCTTAAAATGACTTTGATAATGATGGCATATTTCACTATGTGAATTACTATAACAAAGTACATTTGACTTTGGAATACATCAATACACCTGTCTTATACAACTAGTAGATAAGAAGCAAGAGAAGATTTCTTCTACCTCACTAGTGAATATGTTCTATTGTATTGAAAATGAATGAAAGAATATATGTAGTGTGATAGTATCATTCTTTGTTTCAGTACCTCGATTCACCTAAATATGGTAATAAATTAACTTATTTAATGGTGATATAAATTATTTTCTGGTAAATTGTTGATGCATGGTTTAGAATAGTATAAAATTAGAATGGAATCTGTATAAAATTTAAGTAATTCAGTATAAAGTTCATACACACATATGTTAGAGATTTTGAATTTATGATATAATGTTGGGTGCTACATCTCAGAGGCCTTGTATGAAGAAAAAACAAAAATTTGTGTGTTTGAGTCTTTCTGTGTTAAAGAAAAACTTGCCTATTGAACAAGTCCAAAAGTCAGTTAGTATCCTGAGGCCTGGACATCAGTAATTCTCTCATTCAGTGAGAGTAAACAATTTTAAAAGGTCAAAGAAAGCATAAAACTAGAGAAAAGTCTTGAAACTGAGCTCTGCAAGATGAACTCAAGGGGATATGAGATGAGAATAACTATGATTAAGTTGTAGATGTTAATCATTGTTATAAGTTGCTATGATATTTTTTATGGTAGTAATAGCCAGTAAGATTTTTCAGGGTCAGAAGCCAATGTACGAGATGATTCCCAGAGAGAATAAAAAGGACATCTTGAAAGCAAGAAGCAAGTAAAATGACTGAAAGAGCCAATGCATACCATATATAAATGTACTGGAGAAAATATTGGCAAACTGACTCAAGGTAGCCTTCTCTTGTCTTTCGTATGTCTCCTGTTTCATATTGAATTTCAGTTATATACTACTTGCTCATCTTTATTATTGGACTATTAGCTATCTGAAAAAAATGTCCATTAATCATCATATTCACTTGTAAGTAAATTATCATGGTTTATTAATATACTTAGAATGAGTTGAAAAATTAGATATCAAATTCCAGAAATTTCTTTTATTAGTTATGCAAATGTAGGCAAGTTAGTTGACCTCTCTACATCAAATTGTTCATTTGGAAAATTTGCCATGCAGAATTAATGTTAGTATAAGAGATATGGAAATAAATTAGTAGCATTTTGCTTCATTTGTAGTAAGTGTTAAATATCAGGAGGACCTATTAGCTAGTCATGGACATAGCTCCCACTAGGCATTTCATTCATTCTTTTCTAAAGAAATTTGATTGAATGTCTCAGTGCAGTTTTTCTCCAAAACACAGTTGGTGATAAGAAGTTGCACCTATCCATTTCTGTGTGGAATTTAAATCACCTCCACTTCTGGCACAAATTCCAATGGATTTGAACAAAAGGTACAGGGCAGAAATATATAGAGTGCCCTCAAGAAGAGGCTGTAGTCCAATGCCTACATGCTGAATCACTGGTACATTTAGTGGATATGTGGTATGGAATAGAAAGTATCTCCAATAACTAATAAATTATGACATTTAGGGTTAGATTTTCAAAGGCATAAATTCATGGTAAGGTAAGTCATGTTTTTGTTTTATATATGTATTCCTCATGCCTGCCACAGTTTTGGTATTAAAATCTAATATTAACAATGAACTTAAAAAGGATTTATTGAATTAAACTACATTGATCTACTGCTAGTATCCAACAAAACTACTAAGTACATGATAAAATTTTAGCATAAAAGATTTTAGTATACATTCCTCAGTTGTTGGGCATTTGGGTTGTTTCCAAGATTTGGCTATTACAAATTGTGCTGCTATAAACATGGGTGCACATATATCACTGTGGTATGATGTTTTCAATTCTTCTCAGAATATTCCCAGAATCAGAATAACTGGGTCAAATGGGGCTTACAATCCTATCTTTTTGAGGAAACTCCAGACTGATTTCCACAATGGTTGTACCAGTCTACACTCCCACCAGCACTGGAGAAGGGTTCCTTTTTCCACACAGCCTAACCAGAATTTGTTATTGGTGGTTTTCTTGGCTTTGGTCATTTTTTCTGGAGTGAGATGGAATCTCAGTATTGTTTTAATTTGCATTTCTCTAATGACTAATAATGCTGAACATTTTTTCATGTATTTATTTGCCATTTGTATTTCTTCAGTTGAGAAGTGTGTTTTCATCTCAGATGCCCATTTTTGGATTGGGTCTTTGAATTTTAGGGGTCTGATTTTTTAAAATTCTTTTTGTGTTCTAGATAAAAGTCCCTTGTATAAAAAAAGGTGTGGTATTTTTATACAATGGAGTACTACTCAGGTATAAAAAAGATCACATTGAGGCTTTTATACATAAATGGATGTGATTTGAGACCATACTCATAAGTGAAATAATTCAAAGCCACATTTGTAAACACTGTATTGTCTCCCTTGTGTAAAAAACTGAAAGAGCAAATAAGATACAAAATCTTTAATAAATGTTGTGAAGGAGTAAGAAAATACTCAGATAGGGAAAAGGAGAAAAGAAGGAAAAGAAAAAAGATAGCTAGGATGACTGTACTATTCTGTTAGTTCTTGAAACAAAACAGTTAACATTCATAGGATTAGATCAATTTAGCATGCCTGGACCTGGTAATCTGAGTAGTTCTTTTGAAGATGGCTATACAAAATAACAACCTCTGTTCTGTTCCTACCACCTTGTTT
>RJWT010010578.1:0-13733 GCA_004365215.1 Cuniculus paca
GAGTTAGACTAGCTTAAAGCAAGAAGAAATTTTGTTCTAAACTACTGAGTATAACGATACTTGAACATGCTCTCTAGGTTTGGCACTTATTCATAAAGTGGTGTCTAGAAACTGTAGTAGAGCGTGTTAGGAGGGCATTGTCTTCCAATGGTGGATCGGTTAAAAGTACAAATTACCTATGTGTAAAGTGAGTAGTCTCCACTTAGACGACCTGAGAGCTTCTTCCAGGGCTAATGTACTGAGACTGACATATACAGACCCGCTCTTCAGTGAGAGACCTATGTTTAACAGAAGCTTCCATTTAAGTGCTTACACTGGGAGACAATGCCAAAATAATTAATCTCATTTAACTGATTATAAGGTGATGATTATATAGGGAAAAATTCTTTAACTCACATATGATATTACTTTAAAATAAATAAATTAACTTAGAACAATTTGATTGATAGTTTTAATGCTAAGGATAATATAATAGAGCCGTTTTCTATTTTTAAATTCAATCTGTTACTGGTTACATAGACTTAAAATAGAATATGGTAAAATAAAATTCCAACTGTGCATGCACTCTTACTTTCTAAGCCTACAAAAGGGGCAAAACCTTAGAAAGAACAGAGTCAAATCAGGAAATTAAACTTTGTCCACCCAATTTGTTCTTGCTTTGTTCTAAAACTTGCTTAAGGTCTTTATTAGGTGAGAGAAATATCTTGGACTAAATGGGGATTAGACAATGTTTAACTCCTGTTTCATTTATATTTTTTTCTTTTTAATACATATTTAACAGACATTTTAAAAACCAAATACAAGTTCTTTTTACAAGTACTAGACTGACAAATGGTCAGAAAGCCTTAGTATTTGGTGGCAATAAACATTAGCAGCATATTTTATAATATATATATTTGTATAAATACATATCTCATAATTGCTAATATTATGTCTTTCTATAAGTTCCTTTCATAGTTTGATGAGACTTAAAGAAACATAAATAAGATGTGATTAAGGAGTAAAAGTGAGACCTCGCAGTGAGTTTGGACTAGTTGAGGTATAGGCAAACCCTTCTTCAGGGTTATTTCCGCTCGACCTGTGAGATAATCTATGGTTTGTTTCAACTAGGAAGGCCATGGCTATATATACTAGAAGGTTCTTATT
This sequence comes from Cuniculus paca, assembly GCA_004365215.1. Lineage (NCBI taxonomy): Eukaryota > Metazoa > Chordata > Mammalia > Rodentia > Cuniculidae > Cuniculus > Cuniculus paca. The sequence goes on from RJWT010010578.1 coordinate 1,147, forward strand.
TATGATCGTACTTGAAACATTTAAAATATGCAAGTTTCGAAAGCACCGCTCTTCACCCCTGTCCTCTGGATGTGCTAACGTCCTCCTAACACGTGGGCATGTGGTCACGAATTCTGCCACTCAATGCATGTCACCATTCTGGCCCCAAAGACTCGAGCAAGCCCAAATTACAGCTAATCCTAGGCTTCTGTGCATCTGGGAAGAATATTTTCTTTTCTGTAGAAGAATTGGAACTAGAAAGTTGTGAGGTACTAATGCCGCCACCTTATGACTATGAAACATGAGGAAAAGACCAGGAAACTGTTAGAAACAGAGCCTTGTGACAGTTTTCAAGACTCCCTTGATCTCTCCATGAACTGGGTCAGTTTTGGATTTTTGAGTCATTTGAACAAATTAATCATCATTTTCTTTAAGTTTTTCAGTAGGATTTTCTTTTCTCCCTTCATCTGAAAAAAAGGTCTGATTTAATATAACATTTTTTCTTCTTTACATTATTAATTTATTCATTAATGTTTATTAAATATATATTATACAAAACTCACTCTTGGTTTCTTGGATTAGTCAACTAACCAGGCAAAAGTTAATGCCTTGAAATTTTTAGTAACATGGGTTATATGGGCAATTGGCAATAAACAGTAAACATATTGAATAAATAAATCATAGACTATAAAACAACATTGTGAGTGGAAAATGAGAAACTGATGAAGGTAGAATGGGAACACTGAATGAGAGTAAAGGGTAGCAAATCATCAGGTTGTGATTTTGTGGGACAGTCATTACAATTATTTGCTGTTTTGAAGATTTACTTGAAATTTTTAAAGTCAGGTTCAATGATGTGTGATTTACCTACAATAAAGTCATTCATTTTAATGTATAAGTTTTCAAGCATAAAGTTGTATGAGTACCACAAAAGTCAATATATATAGAACAGAAACATCACCCAAGAAATTGTTTCTTTGTAGTCTACCTCTGCCTTAAAAAGTGAGGGTAATCTCCAGATTCCATTTTTTCAACATTTTTAAATTTTGGTAAACTATGTATAACATAGGATTTAACATTTTAGCATTTTTTGTGCACAGCTTAGCGTCATTAAGCACATTCATGATGCTGAACATCAATCAGATCCATCTCTTTCTACAACACTTTTCATCTTGCAGAACTATAACTCAATACCCACAACTCCCTATTCCTCCTTTCCCTGTCCCCAGGAAGCCACCATTCTTTTTGTCTATAATTTTACCTACATAATGCGAATGGAATCATACAGTATTTTTCTTTGTGTCATGAACTCACTGTTGTATTTTCAAGGATCATCCATGTTCTAGCACATATCAGGATGTCTATCTCTCTTAAGGCTAAGTTCTGTGTGTGTGTGTGTGTGTGTGTGCGCGCATTTATCTGATGCTCTGCATATCCATAGACATTTCCAGATTTTTAGTAATGGTGATAATGTTGCTATGACTATGAATGTAAAGATATTTCTTTAAGACTCTGCCATCAAGTTTTTTGGTTATACCTTGAAGTGCAGTTACTGGATCAAATGTTATTCTATTGTTTTTGAGGAACCGCCATATTGTTTTTCATAGTGGCTGAAAAATTTTACATTGCTACTAAAAATGCACAAGTGTTACAATCTCTTCGTGTCTTTGCCAACACTTATTATTTTGTTTTTTTAAAACAAATAGTTATCTTAATGTGTATGAAGTTATATCTAGTTGTAATTTTGGTTTGCAGTTTTCTAGTGATTAATGATGCTAAACAAATTTTCTGTATTTGCTGAACATTTATTTATTGTTTTTTGGAAAAAAAATGTCTATTCTAGTTCATTGCCCTTTGAGACTGAGTTGTTTGGTTTTATGTTTTTGAGTTCAAGGATTTATCTCTATAAATTCATGATACATATCTCTTATTGGATATGTGATTTACCAATGTTTTCTTCCTTTCCACGCATTCGGTGCTTTTTTATTCTGAAAAGTTTTTGATAGAAATGTTTTAGTTTTTATAAAATTTGATTTGTCATATCTTCTTTTGTAGTCTGTGCCTTATATACAATATCCAAGAAATAATTGACAAATGTAATGTGAATTTATACTTTATATTTTCTTCCAAGAGTTTTATAAATTTAGGTCTTATATTTAGGTGTTTGATCCATCTGGAGTTAATTTTTGAATAAGCTATTAGATAAAGACCCAATTTCTTTTGCATGTGGATATTCAAGCTTCCCAGCACCATGTGCTTAAAAAAACACTCTGTTCTTTTACCATGAATTGACTTGGCTTCCCTGTCAAAAATAATCTGGCCATATATGTGAGGGTTTACTCATGAGCTGTGTATTCTAATTTCACTGGTATATATGTCTGAATGTATGCCAGGGCCACACACTTTGCTTACTATACATTTTCCTAAATTTTAACATCAGGAAATCTGAGTGTTCCAGGTTTGTTCATTTTCAAGAATGTTTCAGCTATTCGCTATTTCAGTATTTCACTAAAATTCCACGTGAATATTAGGATAATTTTTTCTATTCTGCAGAGAAGAAAATGTCATTAGGATTTTGGTAGGGATTCCCTTAAATCTATAGATTGGGTAGGGATAATATTGACATTTTCCAAACCAGGAACACTGGATACATTTGTATTTACTTATGTCTTCTTTAGTTCCTTGCAGTCATATTTGTTTTTCGTTTTACAAGTATTTTCCTTATCAGTTAATTCTAACATATTTATTACTTTGATGCTATGGTTTTATGGTTTACACAGAGATGATTTTCCTTCACACACTCCAAGGCAGGAAGGTGATAGAATCAAGTGGGTGATAGAGCTGATGTGTTAGAAGGTGGGGCCTGGTCAAAGAGGCAGTCACTGGGGATGTGACCCAGACGGGTATTGCTCCCTCCCCATCTTCTGTTTTCTCTTTCTGTTTGCTGACCACCTTGACAAGAACAACTTTCCTCCAGGGAAAATTCTTTCACTGTGGCATTTTCTTGTTTTTTGTGTGGCCAGTTGGCCATGGACTGTAACTGTGAAGCAAAATAAACCATTTTCATTTACATCGTGTGACTCAAGTACAGACATTTCCTGTTCGGCAACCGAGTTTTGTTCCTGTGACTAGATCATTAAATGATTGGTAAATGAGGACCTCTATACACTATGAACATTACAAGATTCAGAGCAAAGAAATGGCCAAAGGAAACTCCAACTTGATGAGTTTGCTTTTATTTGCATAACTCTAACATGTGGAACTGTAATGTGTAACAGAACATATAATTACAGCATTTTACTGGACAGTAAAAACAGCAAAAATACAATACTACATAAACAAGGTATTCTGTACCAAAAAAGACATGGAAGCTCTATCAACAAGATCTAAAGAACTGAAGAAAAATAAAGGTAGGGTTGTAAGTCTGAACAGCACACTTTTGTTGCTAAGTCCGAACACTTCTTAAACAGATAGGTCATTAAACGAGGAACACTTACGTTAGATGTCATATCATCATGGTAGTTTGATGAAAATGATTTGTTTTCCCTAAGAACATACACTGTCCAATAATCTTTAAAATTAAATACAGAAGCCACCAACAAATTTTCATACCAGCTGGGTTCAAACAATATTGATCTTTCATATGTCAGAAAGGGCAGGGATGAAAATTACTCAGAAGAATCCGATGTATCTTATGATATAGAATGTGCTCATTAATGATCATAACTGCAAAAGCAGATGCAATCCAAATATGAACTTTAACAAACCAATAAATCTCTATTCCTGTATTTCCTTACATGCCCCTTCCTGGCATCTTAGCAGCTTCCATGAGTTCTCTAAAGTTCACACTGATCATGGCTGATAGTGCTGGAAGTTGTGTTTTGAATGAGCAACTTTGGTTCATTAATCAAAGAGCTTCTGCAGGTCATTGCAAGGGACCAATGGGATTAAAATATTACTAATAAGTTATCACAGAACCATGAACGTGCTTGACTGTAAAAATCACTGGAAATGCCAAATATCATTGACAGGGACACTGGCATTCATGGAGCCACTGCCCTGTCCACTTCTGCAGTAAATACCTTGAAGGGTAGAAAGACATGTGAAGTATGCAGCAAGGAAGCTTACTAGCCAGAAGTGTAAGACAAAAATTAAACACATAAAACAATCACAGAGACAAGAATAACAGTGATAATTAATTGTTCAATTGTTTCCTGTGGTTCAGAAGTGTATGCATAAGCCTTGAGAAAATACGTGCATCCATATGATATGAAACAATCTATGTATCAAGAAGGTTCAGAGGTAACATCGTTTCTGAAGAGTTAATTTATAGCTAAGAATTCATTTAACTCCAACAAATCAGTTTCATTATCACCTGAGGAACTGCTGGAAGCAAATAGGCCTTAGACATGAACCCAATAAGAAGAGAGCCCTAATACATTTTCCTGGTCGTTTGGCACAGCTCTTCTGCCTGTATCATATTCGATCAACAGGTCTCATAAGACTATGCTCCAAATCATCCCCTTCTGCATCAAAACAGGCAAACCATATATTTGAGGTTGTTTTGCCTCAATATCCAAAAGTTATTGGGTAGTTTATTTTTCCCCATTATTGGACATTATAGAAATAATACATATTTTGAAGACATTTGTCTTTTCATGAACGCTGTGTCTATTTGCACAACATGCTTCATGAATGTGCCTAAAACATGACAGGTTACAGGCATGCCTCATTTAACAACCAAGTTCTCTTTCTGAATCTAGGTTGTTAAATGATTTGTCACTAAGTGAGAAATCATATATAGTATGTACATGACAAGAGGCAGAACAAAAAAATGGTCAAAAGAAACTCCAACTTAATGACATTGCTTTTATATGCATAACTCTTACACGTGGTATTGTGATGCATAGCAGAACATAAAACTACAGTACTATACTATATGGTAAATTCACCAAAAGTTACAGTGCTGTATAAATAAGACCCACTGTACCAAAAACAAAATACTCTGAGGCTCTTTCTACGAGATATACAGAACTGTGCGAAAAAGAAACTGGTCATAAGTCCAAGAGGTGAGCTATAAATCCGAATGGTGCTCCTTGATCCCAAATCTGAACAGTAGTCTAGCAGTGACTGCTAAACAAGTAATATTCACGTTATTTATAAGTCATCAGAAAGTAACAAAAACATGTGGTGAATGAGTTTGTTTTCAAAATTTCCTTTTCAGGTTGCTGATTCTTATAGAAATGCATCTGAATTTTATGCATTTATTTTTATTGTTATATTTTGTGGAATTCATTTATAGTTTTATTTTTTATTATAGAATCTTGAGGGCTTTCTACAAAAAATATACTCTTTAAAGTCAGAGATAATTTTACTACTTCCTTTACAATTTGAATTCCTTTTATTTTTTTTCACACATATTGCTATATCTAGAATTTCCAGAACTATGTTGAAAAGAGTCACACATGCCTTGTTCCTGTTCTAAAAGGAAAAGCATTCAATCTTCCAACACTGAATATAATATTCACTATGAAGTATTCATATATGTCTGTTAATATACTGAGATAGTTTACTTTTCAGGCCTAGTTTATTCTATGTATTTTTCACGAAAGCAAGTTAAATTTTGTGAAGTGCTTTCTTTTTGTTAATAAATATGATTTTCTTCTTCAATATGTTAATGTGTGTTTTGTATTAATTTTGGTATCTTAGATCATCCTTTCCCATAAAGGCTCTCGCTAGGAGATAATTCCATGTCAACACAGTTTATAATCTTTAATTTGATGCTGAATTTGACTTGCTAGTATTTTCTTGAAGATTTTTTGCTTCGTTATTCAAAAGGAGATTGGTCTCTAGTTTTGTTTTTTTGTGTTTTTTTTGCTGTTGTTGTTCTTCTTCACATGTTTACTAGAATTCACCAGTAGAGTCAACAGGCCTAACACTTTCCATCGTTGGGATATTTTGATTAGTAATTCAATCTCTTTAGCTATGGCTCTATTCATGTTTTCTAGTTCCTCATAATTTAGCCTTGACAGGTTTTATTTGTTAATTTTATCTACGTTATTTAATTTGTTGATGTAAATTGTTAATATAATATTTACTTTTATAAAGTATAATATTTAGCATTAAATTTATTTCTATAGCATTAGTAGTAGTAGCAGTAGTATATTTATTTCTATAGAGTTAGCTTCCATTTTCATAATAGTCTCTCCATGTAAATGAAAAATAAGACTTGGCAATTTTGTTACTAATGTTTTCAAAGAAACGTGTTTTGACGTCATTGATTTTTCTTTATTTTTTACTCTCCATTTTGTTTATCTCTGCTTTAATCTTAATTTTTTTCTTGATTCTTCTAGATTTAGATTTGGATGGATTTGTTGTTGTTCTTTTCCTCTTTTTCCCCCCTCCTCCTTCTTCTCCTCTTCCTCTTTTCCTCTTCTTCCTTCTTTTTGTTCTTCTAAAGTTCTACAGTTAAAATGTTGATTTTAGATCTTTGTCTTTAAATAACTTCTATAAATATTTTTATTTCTTATGTTTTATTTCTAGAATCTTTCTCAAACACATTTTTTGAATCCACTCAGATTGTTTTGGCCATTGTTTTCTGCTCGATTCAATTTAACATCTTCTAGGAAGTTCACTTGGGGACCTTGTCACCAGGCACCTTGTCGTAGTCCGTAGAGGAGAGATCACTGAGATGCATTGTCATTTTTCCCAGGTCCTACAGTATGCTGCCTGCTCAGGCTTTTGGGCCTGTTACAGTATTTGTGCTGGGCCTTTTAAGTAGTCATCTTGTGATGCCTTCCCTCTAGGCTAGTGTTTCTCTACTGTACCAAAACAGCAGGCCCAGGAGGTTCCTACTGTTAAAGAATCTGGTCACTTGTCAGCATATCTCAGATATGTGTGACCCACATCCAAGAAGATTGCACTACTGACGGTAGTGGTGAATGACTCAAGAATCCGGGTAACATAATGGAGCAACATGCGAGAGTCAGTGCTTTGTGAAAGCCTAGACCAGTGAGGGAGCAATGTTGGGAAGGCACTTGAAAGACATGCTTCCATTTGCATTTCAAGCAGAACATTATGAAAAGTAGCTTTTCCAGACTTCCTTACCACAACGTCAGTGTTAAGGCACAATAAACCGTGCCTCCTCTGATCAGCTCTGTAATGCTTCGTTTTGTGCTCGTTTTCCTTCATTGTAATTTTTCTCAATCTGTTTCCCTGAGGTTACACATTCTCAGTCATAGCAAGTGTGTTTTTTCTCTGGATTTGTGGCACCTGGACTAAGATGCTAGTGCCTATATTAAGGGTATAAGAACACTCATGTTCGAAATGCATCTTAAATTTCTGTAATTCATATTTTGCAAATTTAAGCAATTTTACATCTATGAACCAGAACTCTGGGTGATATGATTTCCTTTAGTAGAAACAATGTGAAGTGTCATACTTCTTAGAGAATGGAAGGCAATTTAAACCTAATTTTGACACCACTAGTTTTGTAATATTTTCAGACATGACTTCAATTTTCCAGAAAATCAAGTTGAAAGTAGTTATTGGGATTAGCTTAAATCTGGATATATTCAAACTGACATAGAAAGGTTATGGGAGTCTTAGAAATTATAGCTAATCCCCAAAAGAAGAAAGGTGGTCAAAGTGCTTCCCCCAGTGTAGGTCCCATAGAGTGTAGAAATGCATGAGAAATATATATAGGAATTAATGAGCAGAGATAAGAAAATCAGTTAGCTAATGTTAAAAATGAGTTAGAAGAGTGATAAATATCTAAAAGAAAGGGGAAAAATTAACAAAGAAAATAAAATGACTTTTATGCCATGAATTAAGATCCTTACAGATATATGGAGAATGTCACAAAAGGTAGAAATTAGGAGACTATTATGGGAAACTGGGTTTGCTTCCTTCGTGTGTTAGATAAGATCCTTCTTAGATGAGTTATGTATATAATCAAGAAATATTCTTCCTTGCTAATTACTGATAAATTATTATCAATTTTCAGTTTTCCTCCAGCATATAACATAGCTGCAATTTTCGTTTCTAGTTTACTTTTATAAATATGCAAAGACAAGATTTTTTTAATTCTCAAACTTATTTTCAGCACCCCTTCATTTCTCTTTTAATTTTCCCCTGCCCTCTGTGCTTTCATTTCCCGCAGTTAAACCGTAGATATTCCTCTGTAGTTTTCCTATATAAATTGTAAGAGGTTGGTGGTGATGGAGTTTCAAGCAAGCGTACAGCGGCTCTCAGATTTAATCTAGTGTTATGAATGAGCTATGATATCATCTAAGAAGTAATTTTCTGTCTGCATGTTTTGCAGTTAACTTCGCACATAAGATGTTATGAGGCTACAGAAATCCTCATAGGACTTTGAACAAAATATTCTGGCCTATGTATCAGCCTTCATCCAGCTGACACCGATTATTATCCAGGGATTAAAAGTCACTCTGTAGTCACCATGAATTGCTTTCTTCTTATCATATAAAGTTGGCAGCTATCATAGCCAGATGCCCTTAGGGCCCTTCCCCAAAGGCAGAATGTTAGCAATGAGCACCAAATTGGTTTTATTAGAGGAAAGAATTAGTGAACATTTGTGGTTTAATATTTCAAGTTGAACTTGAGCCTTTTGGGCCTTTTGTTACTTTAGGCTCAGAATAATGACTTCCTCTTTTTCAAGAACAATATTTTCACAGCATATTAAAAACCAATTTCCAAATTCTATTTCAAAAGCTGTTTGAGTTAGACTCTCAAGTAGCTTCTTTAAAATGTAGTATAATGAATAGAGTATAATGCACAGCTAGTCACATGTGGATTAAGTTTTCCTCATAATACTAACAGATACAAATTTTAGAGTAAAAAAAAACTATATCAACTCCATCTTTAAGTGGTATTAAGATTCAGACTATATTCAAAGCATTGTTGGTTTCTGTCTGTAAAATGTGTATACCAAATAAATTGATAAGACTATGCCATTCAAATGAAAAATCTGCAAACAGTCAAGACTTGGTAAGAAGAGATGTTCCAAATAAAATTCAAAGACTTTTATTGTATTTATTTGTTTGTTTATCAAATGATAGGTCAGCTATTCAACTGAACTTAATTTTCTAAGGAAAAGTCTGGTCTTGAAAAAAAATAATCCAGGACACAAAAATGGTTTCTAGACTTGGAAAATATGAAGATAAGTAAGAAGAAATGCTGATCTAGAAGTGGAAATGATTATAAAATGCAGAAAAATACAAACAAATTAGTTTCTTTCTTTACATTTCTTCTCTCTATATCCTTCATGCCACATTGCTATTTTGGGTGACATTAGAATCAAGGATGCAATATTTATAGAAGGATGTTACTCTAGTGATAACATATTACAAAAAGCCTTGGCAACAATCTAAGACACAGCAGGGGAGCTGTGAGAGAGCTATTTTTGTAATGTTTAAAATTATACTAAATTAAAAAAAATATTCCTGCTGGGCCTCAGGCTTTAAATAGCATGGTGCTGTGCAACTGATCAGAGCATCAGATTCTCATAATTTATTACAAGGATTGGAGAACACGTTGACAAATAATATGTAGGAAAAGCACTATAGTTTATTTATATACATTTCAACATCAAAACTAATTTTTCAATGTATTCTAGTTTAAAAATCGATCACTATAAAATGTGAAGTCTATATTAAAATGGTAATTTAAAGTACAATACTTCTGGTAAACAATCACTAACCAAAGCATACACAAACACATAATATCGAGGGCTACATTCATCCAATCTTCTGAGAGATTCTTAAAAATTAGACTTGGATTAGGTTACTGTTTCATGACTTTCTCATTCTTTTTAAAATGTTGCAACAGCTTTAGTGAGATATATTTCACATGAAGTGTAATTTATTTACTAAAGTTATGTAGTGTAATGATTTTCAGAATGTTTGCAGATATGGATTATCATCACAAAATTTGTACTTTCATTATTTAAGAAAAAAATTGCACACCCTATAGTTTTTAACCCTGCCCATCCCATCTAACAGTTCTAAGCAGATAATAATACACTTTTTGTGAAGAAGTATTTCCTATTCTGAATTATCATGATCAGTATGTGGCCTTTTGTACCTAGATCTTTCACGAAGAGTAATGCATTCAAGGTTGCCTGTCTCATTACTTCATCCCTTTTTATGACCTAATACTATTCTATTGTATGGATATACCACATTTTGTTTATCGACTCATTACTAAGAGATATTTGAATTAATTCTAACCTTTAGTTATTATAAATAATGTTTGACGTGAACAAGAATTTACAATTGGGTTTCTTTGCATAGACAGATGTTTTCACTTCTTTTGGGTCTTATTCTCTTTTTAAATTTATTTTTTTAATGAGGAAGGGGCAGAGTGTCTCATTCTCTTTGAAACTTCTGTGCATGAAAATTAAAAATAAACAATTTCTTGTGTCAATATTCTATTAAGAAATGTATTAACATGTATATACTTAAATTTCATTTTCAAGTTTCAAGATGCTTTTGGTTCTGATAACTCCTCAGATGTGTTTTTCCTAAATTCCCAATGAAGAGATAAATTTCACTTGATAAAATCTTTTTCATTTCTGCTTATGAAATTTATCTTTCACTCTAAAGGAATCTGAACCCATGATCAAAAGGAGATGATACTACAAGACAAAAATTTGGACAATTTGATCTGCAATAGGAAGTCCCCCTTAGCTTTGAATTTTAGTCTTGAGAGGCTTAATGTAAAATAGAAAGATCCTCATAGAATTTTTTTGTGACACCTAATGTCTATTTCAAAACGCCTTTTTCACCTTGAAAGTCATATCAAAAAAAGAAAAAGAAAAAGAAAGTCATATCATTTTGTGTGTATAGCCTTCAGCATTAAAATTTTTGTTAATAAATCTGTTAGATATTTAGGTTCAATTGGAGTAATTATAAATTCTTTGTTTAAATTCAAGGTCAAAATTTGAACCATAGTGTGTGATCAGTATTTACTTAACACAATGGAGTTATAATGACTGCTCGTTAAAGGGTACTACTCTGAATTATGACTAGTGACTCTGGTTACAGAAGGAGAGAATATTTAAAACAAGGAAGGAAAGAAAGGAAAGAAAGGAAAGAAAGGAAAGAAAGGAAGAAAGGAAGAAAGGAAGAAAGGAAGAAAGGAAGAAAGAAAGAAAGAAAGAAAGAAAGAAAGAAAGAAAGAAAGAAAGAAAGAAAACGAAGAAAGCTTTAAACCAGTAGTTAAGTTATATTCTAATCGAGTCTAGTGGAAGAAGGGTCATGTGTGTGAAATATTCAGTTTTTTTACTAGAATTTTTTTTTTCTTTTTGGTACCAAGAGTCGAACTCATGACCTTGCAATTGCCAGGCAGGTGCTTGTGCCACTGAGCTAAATCCCTGGCCCCAAATATTTCATAATTTTTCAGAATTTGTATTTATGTTATTTTTTTTCCTCCTTTTTTGAGACAGGATCTCACTATGCAGCTCAGGCTGGCTTTGAGCTCACTTTGTAACCCAGACTGGTCTTGAACTCACGATGATCTTCCTGCCTCAGCCTCCTGAGAGCTGAGATTACAGGTGTGCATCTCCATGCCCGGCTCTGATTTTATGTTACTTACTGGAAATAAAACATTGCTTTTTTCATAGTTTTCATATGAGCCAAACAACAATAGTATAAAAATAGGATCTCATCTCATAAAATAATAAGAATTATTAATCTTGGAAAACAGTAAAGGGAAGATTTTGCAAACTGTAAGTTCTTACTATGAACTTTTTCAACTGCATTTGTTCAATTTTCTAAACAATTATTTTATTTTATATATGATAATTTATAGGCTATAAGGAATAATATTAGTATATAATTACAGGTAAGAATCAACATGTATATGAGTATGCTAAATTTAATATATGAATTTGCTCCCTTTATTTTATGCCCACTTCTCCATATCATTTATGTTTTTAACTACCAATAGAGAAATGCACAGGAGGAGATAGGGAAAGTAATGAACATTTTTAGGCTCTTTTACAATGAAAACACTACAAAACCTGGCATCTCCTGGGTGAAAAGTATTGATTTATTTTGAAAAGAAATATTGACTGTTGTTACCACATGCATGAATTCACATATATGCATGCAAAATTCTGAATATAACTGAGTGAATACTATACAGTATGTATAATTTTTGGGATAGAAAAAGACTAATTCCTAAATTATTTTAAATTAGTGATTGTTTTACAAATTCAGTACAGATATGGAAAACGAAGATTAAACTTTGATCTTTTCTAAGTACTGAGTAATATTGCTTATTTATCTACATAGATATATATGCTTTCGATCATATTGTTTTCCATCCTATTTTCCATTTTACACATTTTTATGTGAATTAAAAACTTTCAGAAAAAGTAAAACTTGAATGGATTATGGTGATTATTGTACCAACCCAGTAAAGTCTTTAAAAATCAATGAATCACTTGAAATGGGTGGAAATTATGCTTAAAGTAGACCTCAATTAAGTTTTTAAAAAATTGAAATTGTAGCAATTTTAGTAGTAGCTCACATTTATATCCATTTAGTAGGAACTGGATAAACACTATTCATGGACTGCCTTAC
>RJWT010010578.1:13833-24152 GCA_004365215.1 Cuniculus paca
TTAATGACATCTTCAAGTACCTGGTTACATAATGCCTTTAGCTCTTTTTTAAACCAGTTTTTGGATTTTCTAGTATGTGAGAGATTATTTTCCTTCCTTTAAAATAGACACTATAGGAAGAGTCAGATGCGGTGGTCCACATCTGTACCTCCAGTACTCTGGAGGCTAAGGCAGGAAAATGGCTACTTTGAAGTCAACCTGAACTACATAGTAAGATTCTGTCAAAAAAAAAAAAAAAGGTAAAACAAAGGCAATAGGAATTGATGATTCTGTGACTTGCTGCTAGAAACATCTTACCTGTCATTATATAGTTTGCCTTAAGGGCAGAAATGCTTATAGTGTTAGTACTGAGTCCAAAAATTATATTATTTCTATTAAATTATATCCTTAGTGCTTAGGTAATCTAGAAGCTTAGCTATTGATACTTACAGAAAGTATTAAATAATTTTCTTATGTAACAAATCATTACACTGAGCATTATTTCTGGGGTGTGCACTTTGTCATTCTACTACTCTGGAAGAAAAAATCAAAAAGGACAAAAAAAAAAAAGAAAAGGAAAGAGAAAAAATTCAAACACATTATAAAGACCAAAAGTTTGATCTTTTGTAGTGCAACTGATATATTTTTATGCTATGAAAATATAAAACTGAGTTGGATTGAGACCCAGGATTCGCATGTGTAAAGCAGGACTTCAGATCTATCTGGAGGTTTTGTTATAAGATTGAGTACATAATGCACTGGAAGTGAGGCAGAGAACATGCATTCACTGTCTCTTTCCTCATCGTTGGGAGGAAGGCTCATCTGCCACTTCCCATTTACTCACTTATTAAATAATACACACTGTCTGCAAAAAGAAGACAAGGTGAAAGTCACTGGCATTCCTCTTGAGTTCTCTGATATAATATGACCTGAAGTTACATGTAATGGTGAACTGATGCAAGAAAGAATCTGAAACAACGTCAACCTTCTGAAAGACAAGTATTCTTTTTCCATTTATAAAGAAGGGGAAATTGTGAGAAAAACTCGATTGAAGAGATGAAACAGGGTTCTGCTCTTGACTAAACATTGCAGAACCTTTGGCAAGTTGTCTGTTTTGTTGTCACTAAGTTTCTTTTGTGTACAACTAGAAAGCATTCGTTTTACAGAGTGAATCGTGAGCGCTCTTTCACTAATTTGTTTAACAGACCCTTGATCATCTACCAAAGACTAGATTCTGTGTGAGTCATCATATGGTGAACAAAGAAACAAATTCTGTGCCTTTAGAAGTTTTTAATTATAGGGAGAGAAGCATGGAATAGTTCAGCAAATAAATCAAGACAGAAGATAAGAATATGGTAAGTTTTAGGAAGGAAGTACCTGTAAGAAAAATAGTACATTGATTCTACTTAGGTTTGTCAATGTTGGCCTTCAAGTAAACATAGTACTGAGCACAAGAGTGGAAAGATAGTAACCATGCATCCTAATTTTTAGAAAGAATTCTCCAGGCACAAAGCCTGGAAAGTGATGGATCCTGGTGGCTGATCAAGGCTACTTTGGTTGGAGGAAAGAAAATGTAGCTTTTGCTACCTGGAAATGTGTTTGCCTGAAGCTCAGAATTGGCATGAATCAGTGATTACTGTGGGCCTCGTATTCTTCCTTTTTGGTGTGCAATGCAATGGTGATCATAGTCTTTCTGTTTCTCATGGGGTTGGGTTTGCAAGAGGCAGATTTGATTTTTAACTCCACCAGTCTGTAGATCAAGAAGAGACTGAGAAAAAGGCCTAAGGATTCTCATCCACAATCATATCTAATTCTGAAAAAAAAATTCTAAATGTTGAGGTTAATGGAACAATTAGAATAAAATGGAATGAAGACAGTGAATTGAAGGGAAAGAGTGCATTTTGCAGGAGAGAAGGATTCAAATTTCTGGATCCAAAAAGCAGGTTATTTTTAAAAAATGGATATCATGTTTCATTCTAGTTTTATTTGCGGTGTGAGTTCCCCATTTGCATCAAGAGCTAGAGCCTATTTCACCTTCTTTTGAATTTAGACTGTCTTGAGACTTTTTTTAAGGAATAAAATATTACAAAAATGACTGAACCAGTTAGGTTAAGGATCACAAGGAAAAGAGCACCCAGATGGTGAAAGAAAGAAATGACAGAGGACAAAGAAAACCTGCCAAGATCCAGGAATTTCAGAAATTTCACTTGCAGACCAAGCTGTAAGTGAAGCCATCTTGTACCTGCTATGACATTTGAACTGTCAGGTGATGTCAATTTAGTGACTGATTTCAGAAAAGATGAGCAGATAAAATTCACAGTCCATATGAACCTGAGAAATAGCAAATTATTGTCACTAGGTTTGCAGTTTGGTAGATAGCAAGAGATAACTAAAATAGTAAAGAATTACCCCCAAACATGTGAGAAGAACACTGATACTCAAATTCAGGTGACAACTAGATTTAGAGAAAAGTCTAGGAAATCATACTTCTGTGGGGTTCATTCAGAGCCATCCTTTTTATTTCATAAATAATTTGTCAAAATTCAGAAATGTCTCAAGACATATTAAAATACTGATTGGGGTAAACTTTAAATTGTAAGGCTAAAGATCGATTTATTTCTGGGTCATATGAACAATTTTATAAAAATTAAGATCAGAAAAATATTATTAGTTTGGAAGAAAAATATAATATTATTTTATCGAATATTTAACTATGTAAAACTTACTTTATGATTGGCATAATTTTAAATGCTTTCTACGGATTAATTTATGAAACTTAGTAAAACTCTGTAAGGTACAACATTTAATTTGGCTTTTGGGGTTTTTGTTGTTGTGTTTGTTTGTTTTTTGAGACAGAGTTTCACTCTCTTGTTCAGGCTGGCCTCAAACTCACAGCAATCCTCCAGCCTCTGCCTCCCAAATGCTGGGATTATAGGTGTGCACCACCACACTCGGCCAAGTCACATAATTTAATTCCTTTGAAGACACTGAGTAACTGAGAGGTTCAGTGATATTCCTGGATTTGCCAGGTAATTCATGAGGGAGTCATGCTGCCAGAGTGTGGTTCTTACTCTCTGGGTATCTGGATTTTCTTGATAGCTTTAGTGAGCACAGGAAATGTTCAAATAAAAATGAGCTCAGTTGTCGTCATTACTCTTCACAGCATTTTGTGGGTCTGAACTTTGCCTTAACAAAGGAGACTAGTGTGACATATACTCTTTTCATACATTGGTTGAAGTTTTTGACAATGACAGAAAAATGCCTTGGCAGGTTGAAAAGAAAGGTTCACTGTGTTGATAGCTTACTTAAATATTTAAAGAATAGGATTATCCTGGCCTGGATTAGAATATGAAGAAGAGATTTTAAAGAAGGGGTGTTTTGGGATTTCTAAAAGAAAAGCAGAGGTTTAACATCAGATGTAGTTACAGCTGAATACTGGTTCTTTTGCTTTTAATTTGCCCCAAGAAATCGCGCCCAACAATTCAACTAACATTGTTAACATTTTTCATGGCTACAACTTTATTAGACTAGCAGCAGGTCATTGCCAGAATCTCAGACCCTTAAAAATGAGTTTGCCTTCTTATCAATTCTACAAATCATGATGCAAAACAGTGGTTAATCTCTTGATTCTTTGATAAAGTGACAACATAGTGTCCATCAAATGGGATTAATGTGTGTCAATTGCTATGTGTCACAAAACATTTGTTTAGTGTAATTAATATACAATCAAATTTGTATATGTAATTGGCTAAAGCAATCAAACCATGATTGATCCAGTATCAGTCCACTAACTGGAAAAAGAACTGAAACCAATCTGAATGTGAATCCATTTGAAATTGAATAACTCAGTGTTAGCAAGATAAAGATAGGCCCCTAATTTACTGTGCCTGGAAATTTTTGATTCTTAAAAATAAAATTTCAATTTTTATTAAGTAAATCTTGGGAAATATGAAGTACTGTGGTACCATGGATAAAGAATGTAGTGACCCATTCAGTAAATATTTCACCAAATTTGAATGTGTCAAAAAAATACAGTATTTTTTTTCTCTTAACTTTAGAATTAAATAAAAAATGAAATTAGGGGGCACTGAAAAATTAATCTAATTTCATTTGTTTGGTAGATACATGTGTTAATATTTCATTCTGGGGATTTTTCAAAATTTAAATTAATCTTATTTTTAAAGACAAAGAAAAATTATATTTATGGGATGCCATTCTTATATGGTGGAAACGAGGCAATATGGTAAAAGCATTCAAAACCCTTTCTGTCACGCAGTAATGTGATTGATGTTTCATCATGTAGTTTTGTTCAGTTTTTGAGGAACCTCCATGATGCTGCTCATAATGGCTGCGCTGGGTTTCTTCCCACTGACAGTGTACAAAGTTTTCTCCAGTTGTTTTCTAATACTTATCAAGAAAATGAGAGATAACAAGATCAGGGTGCATGTTCAAAGAAAATGAAGTCAATATGGTAAAAGGTCATTTTTCTGTCATATTTATTGTAGCACTGTTCATAATGAACAAAAAATGCAAACAATGTAAGACTCTATCAACTAACTGATGAATGAATAAAGAAAATACTGAGATTTTATAAAACAAGTTACATAATTAGAGTGTTGTTTGAATCCAGTTTACCCATCAATTATATCTACCAACATACTCTGCATCTAACAATCTTTGATCTACCCTAATCAATACTATTTTAATATCTACATAATTTTTCATTTCTCTAGTATTAATTTCTTATGTGCAGGTTATAATTCTTCTACAGAAAACCAATAAATATATCAATCTTTCTGTCTTTTGTCTGGTATCACGTTCTTAATGCTTTTATACTAAAAAAGAAGAAAGGTAAATGGAAAACCTATGGATAGTAAATGAAGCATTTCACAGCATCATTAAAAGATATTTTATTTTTGTTTTTTAGTGACACACAATAATTCCACATATTTATTGGATCTATTGTAATGTTTTGCTACATATGTATATTATATAATTATCAATTAGGATAATTGACATATTTATAACCTTAAACATTTATCATATTTTTGTAGTGAGAACATTTTCAATCTTCTAGCAATTTTGAAACATACTGTACATTATTGTTGACTGCAGTTACTCTATGGTTCAAAATGAAAATCCAGAATTAATTTTTCCTATTTAAATGTGTTATTGCACCCATTCCCAACTCTCTCTGTCCATACCCTACCCATCCCAGCCATTGATAACCTCTGTTCTACTCTCAATTTCTCACCCATAGAAATTATGGTTATTCATTGAATATATATGGACAGCTTTATTAAAAATCTAACAATTACTTCTCAAACACAGAGTGATCAACTATTTTGTCAGACAGTGGTTTTCACTGGAGGAAAGCATTCAACCAGTTTACTACCTTACCTTGTCTATTGGTGTTTTTATGTACAATTCATGGTGAAAAGAAAAATCAGTTCTATATATGGAGAATTTGTGTCTCTATAAACCCCATTAACTTAGGAACTTTCATCCTGTTTAGGACAGAAATTTTAGAGCTTACTTTCAAATGTTTTGTTTCTTTTTGGTAGGCTAGGTATCAAAATGTATATGAGTTTTTACAGTGTTTAGCCAAAGCTAATGATTATAAACTCAAGACAAAGAAAATAGTAGGTGTATAATTTAAAACTTTTATTTTAATAGCTAATTTTTAATTTAATAGCTAGTTATTATATTTCTTCAGTTTTTAGTATACTTAATATAAGGGCCATAAACTAAATATTTCTTTATATATCCACAAGTTTAGAGGTACAACTCTTACAACTATTTAATTTTATTAGACAACTAGTTACTTCTTTATGCACTTTCCATTAAGATGAGAAAGTGATACTTAGGAAACTTGTAGTACATACTCCCGTGAATGGTGCTCATAAGGGAAATTGTAAGATCTGCCATTTTCAAACTTTAATGATACTGTTACACATAGTAAAATACCAGGTAATTAATACAAAATAGTTCATTGTTAGTACTTTCAAAACGTAAATTTCAAAATATGAATTATGATATATTAAACAAATGTCATTCTAGTGCCATTAAACTACAAGTGTTTTAAAAAGACTGTATTTTACCTTTTATTTCCCCTTGTAGTGAGTTTAGAGCTAAGAATAAAGCATAAAACTACACTGAACAAAAAAAAAATCTACTTACCTCTCAATTTTTCTTTGGGAACTGCCTACCCTTCCTAAACTACTCATTTCTTGGCAGTCTTATTGCTTCCATGCCCAATTTTCCCTGGCTAGAAGTAATCAATCCATTCAGGAAGGCTATACAACCTGAATGGGAATAAGCAGTATCCTTTTCTAGATGCTCCTTGGGACTAACAAAAATCAGGCTCTCTAGAAAGCAGAAATGGTCACAAAGGAACCTAGTCTCTCATAATAGATGTGCTTCCTTACCACATGGGTCAGATAGTAGAGAAAAGCCTACCTGTGGAGAAAGACTGAAAGAATTCAAGCAAACAGCAGCAAGGTTGGAAGACTGAGAATCTTGGTGGCTAAATTTCTGGTTCCAAAGATGTCTTGCGTTCTTGTTTCTATGTTTTACAGGGCATTAATTTATTTGAAAAATGAATCCCTCTTTAATTCCTTAACTAGGGTTTTAATGTCACCGAAACAATTCTTCCCATACTACATTCCGTAAATTTTTATGGTAAGACAGTTTTTTGTTTGTTTTGACTTCCAATCTGTATAATGATACTTACAACTATTTAATCAAAATATGGCAACGTTTTAATAATTGTTATATTCTACAAAGCTTTGAAGATGTATTGAGTGCGAAGGTAAGAAACAGACTGCTTTTCCAAATTAAAAATTTCTGATTGAATTATTAGATTAGTTATGCTTAATCTAGGATGTCATCAAAGAAAACAATATATTTATTCTGATGTTGCAAATAATTGCTCAAAACATTTATGGAATTACTTTTTTGCTTTTTTTACAGTTTACTTTTGAGACAAGCAAGCTACCTTTCACACATTTTTCACACATTTTTAACAAAAACACTCTTCTTCTGCATCTTTGTTAACAAAAACACTCTTTTTCTGCTTCTTTGTTAACATTGTTCACCATGATTTGCCCCCATCTTGTGTCTTGGCTTGGGTAAATAAGATCATCTCCCTTGAAATATTTTTTTCTCAGTTTTTATTTTTTTTATTAGAACATGTTTGCGGTAGTTCATGATTGCATTTCTTGTGGAGAGTTGGTACATGTGCATAACAATTCTTTTTTCTCTTTCCTCTCCTCTCCTGCTATCTTTTCATTTCCTTCTCTTTTGAAAAAGACCTTGTTCCTATTACCTATATTTTATTTTCTTTTTTATTTGTATTTTGAGTTTCTCATATAAAAGTAACTATAGGATATTTAAACTGGTGACTTCATTTGTTTTACTTAGTATTATGGTTTCAAGGTGGTTCCATTTTCCTACAAATGACTCAATTTTATACTTCGTTATGGCAGAACACTCCATTGTGTACAAATACTATATTTTCTTTATCCATATATCTGTTGCTTGACACATGGGTCACTTATAAGATTTAACTCCTATGAATTATTCTCCTATAAATATGAATATGCATATATCACTGTACTATGATTTCTTTAGGCCTTTTGGGAAGATACCTAGAAGGGAAATAGCTTGATCAAATGGAATTTCTATGTTAAGTTTTTTGAGGCAACTCTATACTTATTTCCATAATGGTTGTATTAGTTTAGATTCCTTCCAATAATGTAGAATGGTTCCTCCCCCAACCCCTTGTAGTGTCACCAGCATTTGCTATTATTCAATTTCTTGATAATTGCTTTTGTTTCTGGAGTAATATGGAATCCCTTTTTTTAAAGTTTGCAATTCTATAATAGGCTGAGATGAACTCCTTTTTTCATGTATTTATTGACCATTTATACTTTTTCTTCTGAGAAGTGACTGTTCAATTCAGTGACCTATTTTTTATTAGGTCTTTTATTTGGGGGGGATATATAATTGTTTGAGTTCTTTATATATTCTAGATATTAGTCCTCTGTTCAAAGAGTAGCAGCCATTTTTTTCCCATTCTATAGGAACTAGAGAGACCTAGAATAACAAAAGCAGTTGTTATGGCTTGTGTCTGAATGTTCCCCCAATGTTTCATAAGGTTATGGGACTTTTTTAGAGAGTTGAATCGAGAGTGTGTGATTCTGGGATTAAGGGTATGTGATTAGTAAATCACTCCACTGATTGGTTTGGCATAGTCCCAGCTAGGAATAAGGGTGTGCTACACTTGCCCTAGGGTGGGTAACCTGTTGCTTTTGTTGTCTTATGCCACCATGAAGAGTTGCTCCTCTGCCATGTGACTCTCTGCCATGGAGCCAGCTAATTACAGACTGAAACCTTTACAAACTGTGAGCCAAACAAAGCTTTTCCTTCTTTAATTTTGGGCATCAGGTATTTTGTTTCAGTGTAAGAAAAGTAACTAAGACAGCAATCCTTGGCCACAAAAGCAAAGCAGGAGGCACCATAATCCTGGACATCAAGTTACATTACAAAGCTATTGTGATAAAAATACCAAGGCAGTATCACAAAAACAGACATGTGGATTAAAATAACAGAATAGAGAATGCAGAAACAACTTCAGGCACAGTCAGCTACCTGATCTTTGATCAAGGACCCAAAAATATACCCTGGACAAAGATAGTCTCTTTAATAAATGATGCTGGGAAAACAGGCAATCCACATGCAAAAGACTGAAGCTGGATCTATATATAATCTCGCCATGTGCTAAATTAAAATCAGAGTGATTAAAGAATCTAAACGTTCAAACAGAAACACTCAACATGCTGAAAGATAAAACGGACACAACTCTAGCAAACATAGGAATAGGTAAGGATTTTCTGAGCAGAACCCCAATTGCATGAGAAATAATGTCAAGAATCACCAAATGGAATGATTATCAAATTAAAATGCTCCTGAAAGCAAAGGAAAAATAAGCAACAGATTGAGGAATGTATTTTTTGTAGGTAAATTTTATGTCTCTTTTTTGGCCATAGGTTTAACATTAATTTTGAAATTTATCTCTTTAATGATTCCTCAAAAGGCTTTTGATTTATTATATGAGGGGAGCCTCTTTGCACATGGAATTTTGTTAGGCAAACAACATACCTCCCTCAAATTTCCATTAGTTGAGTTGCACTAGAACTCTATATTGTTTCTAGTGGTGGCTTTGCCTGGTTTGACATTCAAATACAATTTTAAGAAGTTTGGAATTGTACCATTGTTCAATTTCCAGTGTGACTGTGCCACTGTTTTTAGAGAAAAAGATGGACAAGGCATTTGAAAGAATGTTTTTATATTATGGCTTCTTACAATTGTAAATAATTTTGGCAAAAATGTATTTGTATTTCAAAAAAGTAATGATGCTTATTTAAAATATGAACTCTTTGATAAATCGAAATGAGAGCAAAACAATATAAAATACATAATTTTGAACATCTTGTTTCTAAGATATGCTGGTTGACTTTCTTTTTATTGTTTACTTTTGAGTAATGCAAAATTGTATATATTTATAGGGTACAGTGCAGTATTTCAGCCGATATATAGTGTGTAACTAGGGAAGTTAGCACTTTCATCTTTATTATCATTTCATTATATTTAGAGCCTTTGAATTCCTTTCTTTTAGTTCTGCATAAAATTTATGCCAGACTAGTGTGAACTATTGTTATCCTTCTGTATGGTGGAACCCTGGAATTTATTTCTGCTGTCTCACTGTGTCTTGGTGCCTATTATTAAACTTCATCTCACCTTCCTTTCACCTTTCCATTCAGCCTCTAGGGGTGACTATTCTACATTTGGACTGACTTTCCCATAGCATCCACGTATAAGAGGAAACAATGTTTTTTTGAGTCTGGCTTATTTCATGTAACAATGTTCTACAGTACAATTATTTTGCTACTAGTGACAGGATTTCATCCTTATAGCTGAAAAGCATTTTATTGTGTGTATACCATATTTTCATAATCAATTTAAGTTGATTTCATATATGTGCCATAAATGTAAGTGCAAGCATTCCATTTGCTTTGCATACATACCAGAAGTGGGATAGTTGGATCATATGGTGATTCTATTTGCTTTCTGTAAACTTTCTATGTTGTTTTCCACGCTCTACTAATTTACACTCCCAACAATAATGCTTAAAGTTCCCTTTTCTTCACACCCTAGCTTAACAAAATATGATATAACATGTAAAATGATATATAATTTAAGTCTCAATTTGCAGTTCCCTGTTAGCTAATGATACTGACTGATATATATATATATATATATATATATATATATATATT